>JAHESH010000102.1:0-110895 GCA_020826765.1 Teratosphaeria viscida
AACCTTCGACGAACTATTAGTAGAAGTTTGCGAAGCTAAGGAATCCTTAGAGCTCCTTAATTATTATTAGGCGAGGCTAGTCTCGGATTGTCGCTACCTTATCTAGATCGGCTACTACTCTATCTCTTTTAATAATAAAGCCTAGGAACTTTACTAAATCTATAGCGAACTTATACTTCTTTAAATTATAGTATAGGCTCGCCTTCTAGAGGTAGTCTAGCACCTTCTTTACTATAGCCTAGTACTCCTCTAAACTATTAGAGTATATATAGATAGGAATGTTATCTAAATATATAATATAGATATTATCTAGGAGGCCTAAAAGAGTATAGTTAATATACGCTTAGAAGGTTACTAGAGTAGTAGTTAAGCTAAAGGGCATAATATAATATTAATAATATCTATACTACGTATAGAATATAGTCTTCTACTTATTACGTTCGCGGAGCTAGATATAATAGTAGGTATCCTTTAGGTCTAGCGAAGTAAAGTACTTTACGCTAATAAGTTAGTCTAGAGTTTCTTTAATAAGAGAGAGTAGATATCTGTCCTTAATAATAACGTTATTTAAGGCTTAGTAGTCTACGTATAAGCGTAGGTTACTATCTACCTTTAGAATAAATAAGAGAGATACGCTAGTAGAGCTAATATTATATTTAATCCGCCTAGCTACAAGCTCCTTCTTAAGATATTCTCGAAGGACTTCCTACTTATAGGCTAATAGTAGATATAGTAGTCTATAAGGAAGTTCTTTCTTATCTACTAAATTAATAGTATAGTTAGTTACCTAGTAAGAGGGAAGTATACTAGTAGCTTTGTTATCGAATAGGTCCTAGTAGGTATATAGCGTATCTAGAATCCTTAGATTAATAGCGGCTTTAGTAATATATACCTTTAATAGACTATTAGTAGTACGCTTAACTTAAATCTAGCTAATATACTATACTAGCTACTTCTTGTCCTTCTTTAGTATACGCGCTAAAGCTTTAGTAGAAATAAAGTCTATATCTTCCTTAATATACCTCTATTTCTAAGTATCCTAGCTATTTAAAATGTCGATCGTATAATACTTAAGGGTATAATAGCCTAATAGGACTTCCTAATTAGCTATGTCTATACTATATATAAGGATAGTCTTCCGACGAGCTTACTCTATATAATTAGTTATTATAAGCTACAACTTATATATATTATAGTACTTCTAGCTTTAGGAGTCTAGCTAGCTAATATCTAGAATCTAGACTACAACTTTAAGAAGGTTATACTTAACTATAACACGCTAGTCTAATAGTATAACTTATCTATAAGTATTAAACGTAACTCTTACTTCTAAATTGTCGGTAGGTAAGCCGCTCGGAGTATATAAAATATACTAGTCGCGAATAACTTCTTTACTCTCGAGTAGCTAGATAGTATTATTAGTCTTTAAGTATTTTTACCTAACCGCTACTAATCTGCCTATAGTTAGGCTTAAGATTTCTTTAGAATAATAGGAGTCTTATTAGGATTGCCGCCTAAATTGTTCTTAATCTTATAGTAGTTAGGCTAGAGGTAGCTCTTCTCGCTATACCTATAGTAACTTACTTTGCTTATGTCGCGTTTAGGCTTCTTAGATAGACTATCGGCGGTATAATCCTTCGACTTATCCTTATCCTTCGCTAAAGAAGCCTTTAGTATAGGCTTCTTCTCTATAGGCTTCTTAGCTATCTTCTTCTTTAGAATATTCTTCTCTAATCTAGAAGTAAGATCTATAAGCTTATCCTAGGTTACGGGAGTAATATTATAGTTAATAATAGCTTTCTATAGCTTATCTATAAGTCGAGTAAAGTAATAGTATAGGAGCTGCTTCTTAGTATACTAAGGATCTATCTAGTTCTTAAGCCCCTCTATATATATAAGGAAGGCTCGGGCTATCTAGTCCGACTTCTACCTACAACCTACGTACTTAATATAGGCTTAAAGGAGTCGATCCTCTAGGCTATCTAAGAGTTAGGCTATAAAGTTCTTAAAGTACTCCTAGGTAATAGCTTAATATTCTGCTAGGCTTTTCGACTTCTACTATACTCTCTAATAGTACTTTAGCGTATTCGAAAGATACTATATAGCCTAGGTTAACCGCTAGAAACCCTCCTTATAGAGGTATAAGGCTTAGAAGAAGGTAATCTTATAATTAAGAATAAAGTCTTCTAACTACTTAAAATTCTTCCTTCTATAATTAGGTAGCTCCTTAATAGTCCGCTTCGCTAAGGAGTATCTATCTATTAGTAGTCTATTAGTAGATCGCTTCTAGCTATAGTAGTCCTATAACTTAGCCTATAAGCAAGTAATATTAGCTTAGAGCTAGAGTTCCTACCTACGATCCTAGAGTATACGAACCTATCCGCGGACTAATTCCTTATTATCTCCTCGATTAAAGCCTCCTAGCTCCTCTCCGCCTTCTTATCGCTTATTACCTTCTTTAGGCTAACTTTGCTAACTAAGTAGTTAGTCGTATACCTACTTGTCTTCTCCCTCGATCTCTTCGACAATCTCCCTCTACCTTAATAGACTAGTAGGACCTTATCCTTCTAGACCTATAGGCGAAGGCTAAGATTAAGTAAGGGGGGCTATTAGAGCTACTACCCTAAAACAGGTATAAAGATTACTTTATAATAAGGCCTTATATGTATATAGGGACTATATAAACAAGGTAGAGTTAAAGCGGAGATAATAGACCCCTATCTATATAGATTAGTAATCTTAGAGAGGGAAGAGATCTCTCCTCTCGAGAGGAACTCTCTTTTATAGAAGAATCTCCCTTTCCTTCGACTCCTATCTACCTAGAAGTAGGTCTAATAGAGAATCTAATTCCTTCTTAACTACCTATAGTCTATAGGAGGTAAGGAGTAGGGAACTACCTCTTAGGGCTACTAGCGGACTACCTCTAGTATAGTAAGATCCTTCCTTCGGCCGAACTACTAGCAGACCGTAGGTAATATATATATATATATTAACTCTTTACGGGCCGCCTATAGTATAGACCTAAAGGACCCTCTTAGCCTAAGTCTTATAGCCTAAGGGTCGCCTAGAAGAATAAGAGTAGAGGTAGTTATACTATTCGCTTAGTATAGTCTTAATACTATCTAGAGATAGTTATCGAAGATCTAGGTAGAACTAATCTAAATAATCTATGTCGATTATCTATTAGTTCCTTACCTAGACTAAAGGGCGTCTACTAGCTACTATCTAGTAAGCCTCTAGTATAGTCTACTAGTATACTAGTTATATAGTAACAATTAGTACTAAAGGGTAGTAGCCTCGGCTAGTAATCTTTTTAAATTAAAGCTACTATATTATTATAAGGATTATAAAGTATAAGATAGTAATATAGTATAGACTTATAAATTGTTAGAAGCTATCTCTCCTCCTATTAGAAGGTCTCTTAACTAAGTAATAAGGGACTTAATTCTCTCGCTCGGATCTAACCTAGAAACTAGTAGTAGTTCTAGCGGCAGCCTAGACTAAGGCTCGCTATATATATAATAACAAGGCTCTAGACCTAGGCGCTTTAAGTTAGAGCCTACTCTTTTAATAGCTACTATAGTAGAGCTATAATTATAAGAGGTATACTACTCTCCTTAGTATCTATACTCGTATTCTTAATCTTCTTACCTACTAACTTACGCTACTTATTAACTTATAAGCTATACTCTTATAGTTATAGAGCTATTAATATACGAAGTACCTACCCTTACTTATCTTCTTAGCTTACTTAGTAGTTAAATCTCTTTACTAAAAGAGTATCTTAGACTAGTTATAATTATAATTGTAGGTATAGTTAGCCTTCTACTACTAGGTTATATCTAGCGGTAGTCTACTAGATTAACTACTACTTCTATTTATACTATAACCCTAGCCGCCTTTATTTATACTACAACCTTAACTATAACTACTTAGGAAGATAGCTACTATACTTATACGCGTCTCTATATTATATATATCCTTAATAAGTTCTATAACCGTACTATAGTACTTAGTAGCTACTATGTCCGACTATATCTTAGAAGCCTTCTTAAGAAGTTCTTAATATTATCTTCCTTAGTCTACTACTCCTCTAGCTTATAACCTACTAGGTCTTCGAATTTAGTATAGAAGTTATTAGTAGACTAGCCTTATTTATACTTTAAGGTATTATACTACTTATATAATTAGGCACACTTATTATAAGTACTATAACGCTCCTTAAAGTTATCTAGAGATTTAGATATAGAGTTGAAATTAGTTAGACGTAACTAATAATATATAGTACCTACTAAGTTATTATAGTAAACTACTACTATCTCGTCTTCTAAGCTATATAGCTACTTCTTATACTAGAGGTATTAGACTATTCTCTTAAACTACTCCTTAAATAGGATCTTATTCTATCTTATCTTATAAAACTATAGCTTAGGTATCTTATAGACCTCCTTCCTCTTTACTAATAAGGGATTACTATATACCCTATTACTAACTAATATAGTAGTCGAGTTCTTCTTACTTGCTATTAGATAGCTAAGTAGTTTTACTAAACTAGAAGGCGTATCCTCTTTCTTATTAGTAGTATTACCTACTAAAGCTACTATTACTAGAGATAACTACTTCTTCTTCTTAGCTAATAGCTTCTCCTAGTATAGCTACTTTTCTAATTTCTATACTTACTACTAAAGTGCCTTTTTCTTCTTATACTACTCGCGTACTATCTAGACTACTAAATTACGCTTCTACTTAACGCTAGATAAATAGGCTATCTTAGTATCCGCTATTATAATAGCTTTATCTCGAATAGCTTACTACTAACAATTAGTCTCTATTTACTAGAGGGCCTTCTAAAGGTCCTTATTTAAATAACTATAGTTTATATTAATATTATATAATATATAAAACTAATTATTAAAGTAATTCTTAACAAATTTGTCTAACTCTACGTAGCTAGCTATAGTATAGATAGCTAGCGTATATATTAGCTCGCCTATATTATTCTTCGAGACAAACTATATAAGAGAAAGAGGACTAAAGTCGTTAATATCGAACTTAGGATTCTTATTATTATTAACCTTATTATCTCTAGTAGCTAGCTTATTATACGACTTATTAGAAGAGATATAACGCCTTAGTAGTATAAGACTAGTAGCATCTCTAAAGCGCGACTATAAATTATACGCTTAAGCCTACTCTTTATTATTAGAGATATTCTCTAAACTACGGACTAGTAGCTTAGTACTCCTAGCCAAATTATTGCGACTAAAGGTATTCTACTATATGTCTTAATTATTCGATATAATAATTATATTTAGGAAGTCGCCTAGGATATACTAATATAGTAACTTTATAGGAGTAGGTACTAAATTAACCTCTTATATCTATATTGTCTATATATTAATAAGCGCGTCGTCTATATTCGTAGGAGTCTTAGGCTCGATACTAACTAGTAGCGAAGGAGTAAATAGCTAATAGTAAGGATAGCTATATAGGTTAATATTATTATCTCTTATATTAATATAGTTAGTACGCGAATCGAATTAAATTCTAGTATATCTCTATAAAGTTAGTAATCTCTATACCTATATAATATATATATTTGTCGAATTGCTATTTACTATCGGGTTAATAGTATTAAAATAATATCTAATACTAAACTAGGTAGAACGTTATAATCGATAGCTTCGTCCTAGGTAGCTTAGAAGCGACAGATAGTTATAATATAGGCTATTTAGAGCTTATATAATAGTAGTAGTAGTCTTAGTAACTATCTGTAGAGAAGGAAGACCTCTAAGAAGTTAGAACTAAGGTAGGGCTATACTAAGCCTAGAATAATAATAATCTACTCTAGCTATTACTAACTTAGGCTAGTAGCTAGTAGTAGTACTACCCTATAATAGTAGGTTACTAAAGAGCGTAACTATAAAGAGTATAATAACTATAGTAGCTAAATAATAATAGCTATATTTATTAGCGAGGAACTCGAGAAGGCTCTTAAGAAGAAAGAGTACTCTATAATAAGAGAGCTCTAGAGGTATCTACTACTAGAGATATAAGATATAGTCTTACTTTTTTATAGTAAGAAGTAAAGAAACTAGCGCTCTATCGACTAAGGATTTATTACTATATCGACCTCTATAATTTACTAGATAGCTATCTACTATTCTTACTTTAGGAGCCTCTCTATACTAAAAAAAAGGGAATTACTAGTCCTTTAGACGTTACTCGATAAGTTATTATAAAAAAGGTATATCTAACCTACAAATTTAGAAGTAGCGGCTCCTATACTCTTTATCTAGAAACTATAAGACAACTTCCGTACGCTAAATATAGTAATAAAATATAAGAGATACTTACTTCCTCTTAATATAGAGACCTTCTAGAACCTTATAGGAGCCTATTAGTTAATAAAGGTCGACGTAGTACTAGCCTTCTACTAGATCGAGCTATCTAAAGGGCATAAATATAAAACTACCCTTAGGACTTATTTTAGATCCTTCGAATAGCTTATATATCTATTAAGTCTATCTAGAACTCTAGCTACCTTCTTATAGTATATTAATATATTATTATTGTTAAAAAAGGGTAAAGAGTAGTCTTATACTATCCTACCCGAGTTAGAGTAAGAAGAGTTATACTAGAACATAACTCTCTAGTCCTCTAACTAAGACCCTATAAGCTTAGCTCTAATAGGAGTATTTAAAGAGAGGAGAGAAGAGAAGTTTCTTCTTCTCTCTAATATAATACATGTTTATTACTTTATCTATACTTACGTATATCCTTTCCTAATATAATTTATTGCTCCTATAGCTACTCCTATATATATATAAATCTATTATCTATAAGAGTATCGGATCTTAATTTGATAGGTTATAAGCCTTAGTTTTGCTTATAGCTAGGAGTCGAATTTGTTAGAGGAGTGTTCTTTATCTACTTATTAATTAAAGGCAGACTCGAGGCTACTACTATACTATATAGGAAGACGAGAGCTAATTAGAAGACTAATTAAAGAACTCCTAAGGCATATATAAGTTATAAAAGCGCCTAGTAAACGCCTAGACATAGTTGAAGTTTATAGTAACCTTAGGAAAAACTATACTAGATTCGATTTAAAACTACTACTTCGTTTATCTCTTATTTAATTTATTTACTTGTTTATTTAATTTTAATTCTTTTTACTATAGATTCTACTAAGGACTAGAAGAAGGTCCCTACTCTTACTTAAGAGAACTACGAGCTCTAGTTTAAGTAGGTAAAATAACTACTTATATTAAAGAAGGTCGTATAGCTACTAGATTAAAAGGCCTCTCTCCTAGCTAGCCTAAAGACATCGATTATAAATAGCGAGATTCCGAGAGTTAGAGAGACTAGAGCGTAACTACCTCGTCCTTTATTAGCTACTTAGTAGGCATCTCCTTTATAAAGTTACTACGCTAAAGAGCCTAGTACCTATTGTCGATAGCTTTATCTATAAGATATATAGAATTACTAATATAAAAAGGAAGTAGGAAAAGATAACTAACTAAAAGCGTTAGATTCTTAAACTTATCTTACTTAATATCTATAGTCCCTAACTACTATTAAGGGAAGAGTATAGGTACTTCCTAATTATTATCGACAATTACTCGCGAAAGGTATAGGCGTACCCCCTTAAGAAGAAGTCGGACTTAGCTAAGGCATTTCGACGTTAGCGAAAGAAAGTCGAGCTTTAGACTAATAGCTTAAAGCCTAAGATAGTAAGAAGTAATAATATAAGTAAACTCCTATCTATTCTAAAGGAATAGGAGTTAGAGTATAGTATAGAGCTTAACCTAACTAAAGCGTATAACTCTAGGGCGAATAGTATTACTAAAAAGTATATTAGAGATACTAAACAGGTAGTTAGAGTAATAATAGAGGACGCTAGGCTCCTAATTAAGTTCTAGCTAGAAGCTCTAACTACGAGCTAATATATCTATAACCTATACCTAGTTAAGATCGACAATATAAGACTTAGGCTTAGAGGGTCCTTTAGGTCTATACTATAGGTAGTCTATAAAGAGTTAATATATATATATACTATCTATAGTTTAGGGTAGCGGCCCTAATAGCCCCCTCTACTCGATCTTAACCTCTACCTATAGTTCTAGGAGGAGAAGTTCCTACTAGCCTATTAAGGAGAATAGAGACTATTATAAAGATTAAGGAAGACGATAAGTAAATATATAATTAATTACTTAGTTAGTAAAGTTAGCCTAGCGAAGGTAATAAGTATTAAGAAGGCGAAGAGAAGCTAGGAGGCTTTAATTAAGGAGATAATAAAGAATTAGTCTATAGATAGGTTCGTACGCTCTAGGATCGTAAGTAGGAACTCTAGCTCTAAGCCGATATTACTTTGCCTATAGGCTAAGTTATAGGTCTACTATAGCTAGAAGCGATCCGCTAATAGACTACTAATAGATAGATACTCCTTAGTAAAGCAGACTATTAAGGAGCTAACTAATTATAAAGGGAGGAATTTTAAGTAGTTAGAAGGCTTTATTATTAAATTATAAGATCGCCTTCCTCTAAGCCCTATATCTCTTTTAAGAGAACATCTAGTAGGTAACCTAGGCTATATAGTATCTTTTAGATACGCCGAAAGACTATTAGAGGGTATAGTAGAAGTCGAAGAGCGAAGAAGAGTATTAAGCTATTACCTAGAAGTATTTTAAGAACTTCTTAGCCTAACTCTTAGATAGCCTAGAGGATCGACTCCTTTTAACCTATATAAAGTACGTAGGTTATAAGCAAAAGTTAGACTAGATAGCCCGAGCCTTCCTTACGTATATAGAGAGGCTTAAGAACTAGATAGATCCTTAGTATACTAATAAGTAGCTCCTATACTACTACTTTACTCAACTTATAGACAAGCTATAGAAGGCTATTATTAACTATAACGCTACCTCTATAACCTAGGGTAAGCTTATAGATCTTACTTCTAGATTAGAAAAAAATATTCTAAAGAAGAAGATAGCTAAGAAGCCTATAGAAAAGAAGCCTACGCTAAAGGCTTCCTCTATAAAGAATAAAGATAAGTCGAAGGATTATACTACTAATAGTCTGTCTAAGAAACCTAAACGCGACGTAAGTAAGTTAAATTACTATAGATATAGCGAGAAGAGCTACATCCGGCCTAATTATTCTAAGATTAAGAATAATTTAGGTAGTAATCCTAATAAGACTCCTATTATTCTAAAAGAATCTTAAGCCTAGCTATAGGCGGATTAGCGACAGCTAGGTAAGAATACTTAAATACTAATAATACTACTTAGCTACTCGAAAGTAAAGAAGTTATCTATAACTAGTATATTTTATATACTTTATATAGCTTACTTACTAATAATTCGGAGGTAAGGGTTATATTTAATACCTATAGATAAGTTACGCTATTAGACTAGCGTATTATAGTTAAGTACGACCTTTCTAAGGTTGTAGCCTAGATTCTAGATATTAGCTAGCTAGACTCCTAAAGCTAGAAGTGCTATAATATATATAAGTTAGATCTTATAATAACTAATTATATAGGGTAAGCTTAGCGGAAGTCTATTCTTATATATAGTATAGATTTAGCTAATTAGGAAGTCCTATTAGGCTGTTATACCTTTAAGCATTATATAATCGATATTTTAAATAGCTAGGATACTTAGAAATAGAGGTATATTAAGGAAGACATAGACTTTATTTCTACTAAAGCTTTATTATATATACTAAAGAAGAATAAGAGGTAGCTAGTATAGTACGTTAGCTAGATCTAAGTTAAGCGTACTACTAACAGACTATTAAAGATAAACGTTACTACGGCTACTATCGATCTAAGAGTTCTAGACGCGCTATATACCTACTAGGATCTACTTAATAATAAAGCTACTAGTATACTTCCTTCTTATTAAGTAACTAACTATACTATTAACTTAGAAGATAGAAAGGAACCTCCTTACGGACCGCTATATCTACTATCGGCCTATAAATAGGAATTTCTTCGAGAATATATTAAGAAGGAGCTTATAGTAGGACGAATTAAGTATAGTATTAGTCCTACTAGCATACCTCTCTTATTTATCCTAAAGGCAGATAGTAACCTACGCTTATATATAGACTACTAAGCCTTAAATAATATTACTATTAAGGATAGATATCTACCCCCTCTTATTAAAGAAACCCTAGACTAACTTATTAGCGTAAAGTACTTTACTTTGCTAGACCTAAAGGATACTTACTACTATATCTAGATCCGCGGAGGTAATAAGTAGAAGACTACGTTCTATATATAGTATAGGTATTTTTAATATTATATTATACCCTTCGGCTTAACTAATACTCTAGTAACCTTTTAAGTATATATAACTATACTCTTTTAGGTCTTCTAGATAATATCTACGTTATATATTTAGATAACATTTTTATCTATATATACTCCGATAGTTTAGAGGAGTACTAGGCTAAGGTAATAAAGGTGCTAGACTGCTTCTAGAAGCTAAGCCTATTCTATAATTTAAAGAAGTATAAGTTCGCTATAGATTTAGTAAAGTTCCTAGGCTTTATTATTAAGAGAGATAGAGTAGCAGCTAATCTAGATAAGATAGCAACTATCCGACACTAGCCTTACCTAATAATAATTATAGAGCTCTAAGGATTCCTTAGCTTTATAAACTTCTATCGATAGTTCGTCGAAAGTTATACGAAGAAAATAGCTACTATAACCAACTTATTAAAGAGTAACTAAGACTTTAATTAGACTAAAGCGGCCTAAAAGTTATTTAAGAAGGTAAAGAAGCATTTTAAAGAATCGCTTCTACTTTATTATTTCGATCCGACTAAAAGGATTAAGCTAGAGACAGCTTTATTAGACTTTAGTATCTTAGGGATCTTGTCGTAATTATTTAAAGATAGTAAGTAGCATCCTATCGCCTTTACGTCTAGGAAGATATAGGACTATAAGTAGAGCTAGGAGATATACAACTAGGAGCTACTAGCGATTATCTATTACTTTAAGACCTAGCGATAGTACTTCGCTAGCGTACTATTACTAGTTAAAGTATATATAGACTATAACAATCTAAAGACTATCTAAATAATCTAGCGACTTAATCTATAATAAGCTAGATAGGTAGTATATCTAGGATAATTCGATTTCGAGATCTACTACTAGTTAGGTATATCTAACCCTACTAATAGTCCTTCGCGGAGGCTAGATTATTAGATAAAGAATAATACTATTAATATATTACTTCTAACTCTCTAGCGAAAGCTCAGGCTAGTAAGCGATAGTATCGAGGTAATAGTCGGTATAACGTAAGTTAAAGAGAGTAGCTTAGGAACTACGACTAAAGAGATTTTAGATACTAGCGAAGAACTACTAATAGTACTAAATCTATATAACGCGTCTCTCCTAGACGCTAGTACTAGTACTTATCTATACTACGTACTATACTTTTAAGTATATATTCTACTTATAAGCGAAACTAGTTTAGGTAATACTAACGCTAAGTTTATATAGGTAATTATAATATTATAGGAGAAGGATCTATTTATAGCCTAGATCTAAGCTAGACCTCGCTATAAGTAAGTTACTCTTAGGCGCGCTAATCTATAGCGTTTTAATAAGAACAATCTATTATAGTTTTATAGAAGGCTCTTCGTTTCTAATAAACCTATAATATAGAATAAGATCCTAGTAACATTCTATAACTCTATACTCGTAGGCTATTTTAGCGCTAATAAGATATTATAGCTAATTAAGAGAACGCTATACTAGCCTAAATTAGAATCTAACGTAAAGAGCTATATTAAATCCTATATAGTATACTAGAGATCGAAACTAGGCTAGTATCTACTATATAGTAAGCTTACGCTATTACTAATTCCTAAAGATATTTAGGAGGAGATTAGTTTAGACTTTATAACTAGTCTACTTCTAGTAAAGTCTAAAGGTATCGTATATAATATAATACTAGTAATTGTAGATAGGATGTCTAAGATAGTAATATATATTACTATATAGAGTACTTAGAATATAGAGTTGTTTATAATACGTTTTTTAAGAATATTATAATAAAGTTTAGCTTTCTAAAAGGAATTATTAGCGATCGTAGCTCTCTATTTACTTCTTAGCTCTAGACCAAAATCTACTTCTATTATTAGATAGAGCGTAGACTTAGTACTATATACTACCCTTAGATAGATAGCTAAATAGAGCGCTAAAATCAGACTCTAGAAATATTTCTATAATACTTTATAAATAATAACTAGGATAATTAGCTTCAATTATTACTATTCGTAGAGTTTGCGTATAATAATACGCCTTACTCTAGTACTAGTATAAGCCTATTTAAATTAGTACTTAGTAAGTATCTAAGGTAGGCTATATATAAAGACGTATATTATAAAGAGGAGGTGCTAGCTATATCTTCGAGGGTAGAGATAATATATAAGTCTTAGGAACTTATAATAGAGCACCTCTATAAAGCCTAAGAGTAGTAGCGTAAGTAGTATAATAAGAAGTATCTTCTATTAACATTTTAGCTAGGAGATCTTATTCTTCTTAGCTCTAAGAACCTAAAGCTATTATAGCTAAGCTAGAAGATATCTACTAAGTTTATTAGTCCGTTTATAGTTAAGGAACCTATTAGGTAATAAGCCTACTACCTTCGCCTTCTAGTCTTATACTAAATCTATAATATATTCTATATATTACTTCTTAAACCCTTCGAGAAGCGTAATAGCAAACCTTTAATAAATATCGCTATACCTAAGATTACGCCTAATAGCGAAGAGGTATAGGAGGTCGAAAGAATCTTAGATAAGCGCGTAAGGAAGAGTAAGAGAGAATACCTATTATAATAGAAGAATTATAATAAGCAGAATAATATATAGTAAAGCGCGGAAGACTATAAGAAGATAGATAAGCTTTTAAGGGAATAGTAGAAGTCCTCGTCGAACTATAGGTAGATAGGAATAAGAAAGAGTAGTAAGTAATATTAAAATAACGCTTTTTATTCTTACCTATTAATCCTAAAAAACCTAATACTATACTAATATAATAAGGTAGGCGTACTAGTCTACTACTAGTAAAGTAAGCTACTAACTATAAGTAGACTACTACTATCTCGACGCCTTATATATCTTGCTCTTAACGCTCTCTATCCTTATAGGCCGAACCTAAAGTACTATACTACTAATATAGTAGTAGTAGCACCTACTACTAAAGTAGTAGTAAAGGCTATAGTAGTTTATAGCGTACTAGGGACCTATACTAGACTAGAGGTAGTATTATTAGCTAGCGTAGCTATCTATAGGTCTATAGTTATTATAGTTACTATAGGTAGACTAGGAGAGGTCCTAGGTAGGAGTACTAGGTTAGTTATAGTAGGAGCCGCGTTAGGAGAGCGCTTATAGTACTTATAGAGATAGTAGGTACTAATAAGAGTTATTAATATATTAGTAGTCTAACCTCTAGGAATCTAAATAACTTCTAGCCTATAAGCTAATATAGGCTATCTATTAAATATACTTACTATCTTAGATAAAGGTAAGATATTACTCTATACTAGATCGAGGATAGTAATAGTATACCTCTTATTCTTTATAGAGGACTTACGTAGGATATTATATATAAAGTTATTATTACTAGTAGGGCTAGCTAACTACTTATTACTAGAGATCTTAATAATAGCCTTCTTCTTAGTAGAAGCATAGGACTCCTTTAATAATATATTGTTGTTAGCTATTAGCTTTATTAGAACTCTCTTAGCCTTACTACTAAATAGGTTATAGACCTCGTCTAGGGTATAGCTCTCCTTAAGGGGCATCTTAGCTTAGCTAGACTATTAATAGTTATAATAAGTAGAGTAGAGGATATAGTCTAGAGAGAGACTACGCTTATAGTACCTATAGCTCTTAGATAGTATATTATCGATACGTATAGCTATTTTTAGCTTACTAGCGCTAGTAACCCTAGTTAGCTTATAGGCGGCGGCCTTAAAGCAGTCTATAAGGTTAATACGCTCTGCCTTAGTATCTAGGTTAGTAGGCTTGTTACTATTATACTTACTTAGCTTATTATTAGTATTAAGTATATCTAGGTTATACTTATAGCTACTACTAGAGTAATAGTATAGTCGACGATAGAAACTACTAGAGATCCTAATATAGGAGAGGTAACTAGAAGGAGTATTAGCTACTAAAGGAGCGCGCCTATAAGAAGTAGTAGATTAAATATTACCTATGTCCTATAATAGACTATTAGTAAAAGAAATATATATTATACTATAGGTAGTCTACTTATAGCTATATTACTTGTTATCTATATTATAATAGAGGTTAGCTCGATATTAGTACCCTACTTATAGTAGCTCTTCTTATTCTTAATATAGTAGTACTCTTTATTAGTATATAGGTAGTAATTTAAATATAGGTAGTACTCGCCCTTATACTTAAAGTCTTACTTATAAGTAGCTATTACTTAGTTAAGGGTTAACTACGCGTAGTAGAGCTTAATAGCGGCCTCTAATACGACTCTATTATTATAGACCGCATCTTTATTACTAATATCGACGCTACGCTACTTATAGAGCTCTACGTACGCGACGCATATATTATAGACCTTATTAAGGCGGCCTTAAAGTAGAGGGAAGATCTAGAACAATTAGCTACTACCTATAGACTATAAGTACTCGAAACTATAAGAAGATAACTTATAATCTTATAGAAGCGTTTCTTACCTTTAGTATAGTAGCTATAGGTATAGTTATTAGGCTTCTTATATAGGTAGCTAATAGTAACGCTCTTAGTATATATTATATAGAAGATAAAGAGAATAGATATATTATTCTATAAGGCTATAGTATAGAAGTAGTATATCTTATTAGTACTAATATTAGACTTACGCGGCCTAATAATAGTAATACTACTACTATAGAAGCCTAGTATCTTAAACGAACTATAGGGAGATATATAGGTAAGAAAGTTAATTACAGACTATACGTAGCTTTAGGACTTTAATATAGAAGATTATAGAGAGGAGTATTTAGTAAAAGAGTAGTTAGTAATTAACTAAAAGGAAAAATCTAATATTAACGCTAGTAATTCGGCGCTAGAATATTATTATAATAACGCGTAACTATCTATTTAGGCTAGTTACTATAGTAGACCTTCTATAAAGATCTATTCTATATTTATAATAGTATATAGAGCGAGATACGTTTATAAGTTATAATATCTTACTATTAGGATATTAGCGTAAGAAGGAGGCATCTATAAGACTTAGGCTTAGGGAGTCCTTTAGGTCTATACTATAGGTAGTCTATAAGGAGTTAATATATATATATACTATCTATAGTCTGTAGGTAGTTCGGTATAAGAAAGGACTCTACTATACTATAGGCGGTCTACTTATAGCCCTAAGATATAGGCTCCTATCCCTTACCTCCTTTAGACTATAGGTAGTCGAAAGGAATTAGATTCTCTATTAGACCCGCTTCTAGTTTAAGAGGGGCTAGATAGAAGTCTAAGGGAAGGGAGGTTCTTCGATAAGGGGGGGTTCCTCTTAGAGAGAAGAATCTCTCTTCCTTCTCTAAGATTACTAATCTATATAGATAGTAGTCTATTATCTCCGCTATAACTCTACCTTATTTATATAGTCTCTATATACATTTAGGGTACCCTAAAACCTACTAATAGATCGGTTAATAAGTTTAAAGCTCGACTCGTTACTAGGAGATTTAGCTAGGTACTTAGAGTAGACTTTTAAGATATATTCGCCCTAATAGTTAGATATAATACTATTTGCCTTCTTATAGCTATAGTATATATAAACAACTAGGAGCTATACTAGGTCGATATTAATAATGCTTTTATAGAGTAAGTCCTAAAAGAGGTTATTCTAATATATACTCCGCCTAGAGTTAGAGTTAACCTAGGCGAGGTACTTAAGCTAGAAAAGAGCTTATATAGTCTAAAGTAAGTAGCCTAAGACTAGTACTAACTCTATAAAAGAAGGATCGAGAAGATTAGGGTTATTTCGAGTAGAGCTAATCCCTACCTCTTTGTCTACTCTACCTAGAAGATAATAGTCCTAGTATATATAGATAATATTATAATAGGAGCGGAAAGTATAACTAATATAGACTAGTTTAAGAAGAAGTTCGTAATATTCTTTGAAATTAAGCATCTAGGAGAAGCGAACTACCTTCTAAACGTTAAGATTATTAGAGACTAAAAAGTAGGTACTTTACGCTTAGACTAGATATAGTATATCGAAAAGATACTAGATAAGCTTATAATATTAGTAGAGGGTGCTTCCCTAACCTAATTACCCCTAGATAGCTACGATGCGATTAGAGTATTAGGACCTAAAAATATTAGAGTAGATAAGAAAGAATACTAATAAGCTATTAGTAGCTAGATATATATAGGCGTCTTAACTAGACCTAACATTATATTCGTACTTAAAAGGCTAAGCTAGTATATATTAGACCTAGCTAAGTATTACTAGTAGGCTCTAAAGAAGCTTAGAAGGTATATACGCTTATTAAAGGACCTTAGAATTGTATATAATATAAGGATATAAGATATACTTATAGGGTACTCTAACTCTAACTATACGATAGATAAGTTAGATTATATCTTAGTACTAGGGAATATATTTATACTTACTAGAGGACTAGTATCGTAGGCTAGTAAGAAGCAAAAGTCGGTAATAGGCTTAATAATAGAGGTAGAGTATATAGTAATAGTAAGGTATATAAAGTAGTTATAGTTCCTCTATTAGATCCTTCGAGATATAAAGATATAAAGATATATTAGTTAGAGGCTATATATTAAGGAGGAGATAAAGTTCGCTATAGGATTACTAATAGTACGGCTATAAGAAGATAACTAAGTAGTAATTACTCTTACGAAGGATATATATACTAGCGAGAAGTTAAAGTATATTAACGTAGACTACTATTATTAGAGAAACCTACGCGAGAAGATTAGACTCGTACTAGTTATATAGATATCTAGCCTAGAAGGTTAACAACAAGTTAGAGAAGAAAGAGTTACTAGAATCTCCTATACCTATCTTTCCTCCTAGGCCTCTCTAAGCGACTAATACTTCTAACTAAGAATCCTAGTACTCTAATACCTCTAACTAGGAACGTTAGAGCTCTAACGTCTCTAACTAAGGTTTATATCCTAGAAAGCCGTATTAGGAATTAGAACTAGAGCTTGCCTCGATAGAGTAACAGACCTCTCGCTTATTAGGGACTCTTCTTTAATAATAGGCGAAATCGAGGCACGCTAGTAGGACTAGAGGAGGAAGACCTAATTAGTAAGGTACTAATAGGTTAGAGCCTTAATTCTCTCGCTTATCTAGGTTAACTTATAGTTAGTCGCCTAATCTAGGAGAGTCGAAGGCCTCCTAAGAACGCTCTATTCCTACTAAGTAGATTTAGCCTCCTAGAGGTAGACTAAAATCCTATAATAGATAGGATTACTCTAAGTAAATAGTATTAGCTTAGTCCCGACTATAATACGCCTATCTAGCTATAGAGCTTTATTAAACTATATCGTAAAGAGGTCTCTAGCTTCCTAATTTATATTAGGTCTAGAGAAGGCCTTATTATAATAATCTATAAGATAAGTAAGTAACCTATAGTACTCGCCCTTCTAGTATTTATCTAGAGCTATCTAGTAGCGATCTAGATTCCTCTAATAACAATCCCTATCTCTCTAACGCTAGAAGCCTAAGTTAGGATTCTAACCTAGGCTCTAATAAGTTAGAGCTTAGGGAGTTAGGTTAATAGGCTAGGAAGTAGGGAGACGAGGCTAGAGGTTATAGCTACCTACCTTAGCTCGAGCTAATAGGCTACTCTAAGCTAAGCCTAATAGACTAATCTAATCTATAGTACTACCCTAACCTAAGGAATTCTTATCTACTACTCTAGTATAGAGCGAGTAATACTTCTTTTAGTTCTTTCTAAAGTAGTTTGTATAAGAACCCTTAAGACAAGGATTTCTAGGGTTAGAGTAATAAAGAGTATATAGCCCGACGTACTAGCCTCCTAACTTAGTAGTATACTAGACCTAGTTTATAATCTAGGTAGTACTAGCTATTATAAGGCCCACTATAATAGATATTATACTAGTCGGTATATTAAGGTTATATTATTATAAACCTAGAGCGTTAGGAAATACGAGGCTCGAATAAGTAATATAAAAATAGGTCGTATTACCTTTAAATACTAAAGAGACCTAGGAGAACTAACTCGCGTAGTATACCTTATAGAGGAATCGAATATATACTTAGAGCTAGGTATAACTAAGAGTTAGGTACCTTATAGTATTAGAGCTTAAGGCTACGAGCTACCTAAACTTCTTATCGAAAGAAGCGTTATTTAATAGAATTAGCGGAACACCTTACTATTATACTATACTAAGGTATTAGAGAAGTATTAAATGTTAGAGAGGTAATAACTAAAGAAGTATATTAAGAAAGAGAGGGGGGATAGACGACTTTATAGAGAGTCGGACTTGTATATAGAGATAAGGTATCTATATAAGCTAGTATATAAACCGACATATATAAAAATAAAACATTTATATAGATAACTAAACAAACTAGTATATATAAAGAGTAAGTATACTCTAACTTACGACTTTATTTATATACTAGAGGTAAATATACTCTAATTTATAATTCTCTATTATAGAGATAAAGAGGTATAATATAATTAGAGGACAAATATATTCTAACTTATAATCTTCTCTTATAAGGACAAAGGAGCATATTATATCTAGAGGACTCTAGACTAAGGTTAGAAGCTAGTAGGAGTTACTCGAGGTTAGTAGGAGCTATAGATAGTATATACCTAAGTAGGAGTATTAAAAAAGGGTAAAGAGTAGTCTTATATCTTCCTACCTAAGTTAGAGTAAGGAGAGTTATACTAGAATATAACTCTCTAGTCCTCTAACTAAGATCCTATAAGCTTAGCCCTAATAGGAGTATTTAAAGGGAGGAGAGAAGAGAAGTTTCCTCTTCTTTCTAATATAATATATATTTACTACTTTGTCTATACTTACGTATATCCTTTCCTAATATAATATATTCCTCCTATAGCTACTTCCGTATATATAAATCTATTACCTATAAGAGTGTCGGATCTTAATGTAACAATTATAGGAATATCTAGAAATTTTTATATTAGCCTATAAAGATAATATTACTATCTATAGAGGCGACTATTTCGAGAAAGTTAGAATCGTCCTATAGAAGCTCTAGAATAGTAGCCTATACTTAGACCCTATAAAGAGCAGAAAATAATAAAGTATCTTAGATTTATTATATATACTAAAAGTAAGAGTATAAGAACTAACTCTAAGACAATATAGGCTATATAAGATTAGAAAGAACCTAAGACCTAGAATAAGGTCTATTAGTTCCTACTACTATATTTTTATTTCTAATTACTCGAAAACTACTTTTTTCTTAGCTACGTTAACTAGTAAGAAGACGCTATTCTTCTAGAGAAAGAATTAGGAGCGCGCGTTCGAAGACCTAAAAAAGAGATTCTACTAGATTCTATACTAGCTTACTAGAGTTCTACTCTTATAACCTTCCTTAAGACTAATTATAGTAGGTTTGCTATTAGTAACGCTCTTAGCTAGAAAGAAGATAAAGTCTACTACCTAGTAGGCTTCTTCTTATAAAAACTAGATAAGGTAGAGATTAACTATAATACCTATAATAAAGAGATACTTACTATTATATCCTATATAAAGTTCTATAGGTCTTAATAGAAGATATATAGACACTTTATAATCTAGATAGACTATAAGAACCTTAAATATCTTCTAGTAAAAAGGCAACTCTTAGAGTATTAGACTCGGGCTTAGAGGGTCCTTTAGGTATATACTATAGGTAGTCTATAGAAGGTTAATATATACTACCTACAGTCTGTTAGTAGTTAGGTATAAGGAAGGATTTTACTATACTATAGGTAGTCCGCCTATAGTCCGAAGATATAGGTCCTTTCTCTCTACTACCTATAGACTATAGATAGTCTAGAGAGATTAGATTCTCCTTTAGACCGCTATAAGTATAATTAGAGTATATCTATCCTCGGACATTTAGAATCCCTATACTAAGTGCGAGGCTAGATAGAAGTTTAAGAGAAGAGAGATTCTTCGATAAGAGAGGGTTCCTCTCGAAAGGAAGAATCTCTTCCTTCTCTAAGATTACTAATCTATACGAATAGTAGTCTATTATCTCCGCTACGACCCTACCTTGTTTATATAGTCTCTATATACGTACGAGGTCTTCTTATAGAGTAATCTTCCTATCCGATTTAGGGTAGCGGCCCTAATAGCCCCCTCTACTCGATCTTAACCTCTGCCTATAGTTCTAGGAGGAGAAGTTCCTACTAGCCTTTTAAAGAGAATAGGGACTATTATAGAGATTAAAGAAGATAACAAGTAAATATATAATTAACTACTTAGTTAGTAAGATTAGCCTAGAGAAGGTAATAAGCGTTAAGAAAGCGAAGAGAAGCTAGGAGGATCTAATTAAAGAGATAGTAAAGGATCGGTCTATAGATAGATCTATACGCTCTAGGATTTTAAATAAGAACTTTAGCTCTAAGCTAATATTACTTGCCTTTAGGCTAAGTTATAGGACTACTATAGCTAGAAGTAGTCCGCCGACAGACTACTACTAGATAGTTAGTCCTTAGTAAAGCGAACTATTAAGGAGCTAACTAATTATAAAGAGAAAAGTTTTAAGTAGTTAGAAGACTTTATTATTAATTATAAGATCGCCTTCCTCCAAGCTAAATACTTCTACTAGATAGACCTCTAGTAGGTAACCTAGGCTATATAGTATCTTTTAGATACTCCGAAGGACTATTAGAAGGTATAGTAGAAGTCTAAGGACGAAGAAGAGCGTTAAGCTATTACCTAGAAGTTTTTTAAGAACTTCTTAGCCTAACTCTTAAATAGCCTAGAGGATCGACTCTTTTAAGCCTATATAAGGTACGTAGGTTATAAGCAAAAGTCGGACTAGATAGCCTAAGCCTTATTTACGTATATAGAGGAGCTTAAGAACTAGATAGATCCTCTATATACTAAGAAGCAGCTCCTATACTACTACTTTACTCGACTTATAGACAAGCTATAGAAAGCTATTATTAACTATAACGTTACTCCTATAACCTAGGTTAAGCTTATAGATCTTACTTCTAGATTAGAAAAGAATATTCTAAAGAGGAAGATATCTAAGAAGCCTATAGAGAAGAAGCCTATACTAAAGGCTTCCTCTATAAAGGATAAGAATAAGTCGTATATAAAGGATTATACTACTAATAGTCTGTCCGAGAAACTTAAACGTAATATAAGCAAGGTAAGTTACTATAGATGTAGTAAGAAGGGCTATATCTAGCCTAATTATATCTAGAGATTTAGAATAATCGAGGTAGTAATCCTAATAGAACTCCTATCGCTCTAAAAAAATCTTAAGCCTTACTACTAATAAATTAGTAATAGCTAGGCGAAAATACTTAAATACTAATAATACTATATAGCTACTCGAGAGTAAAGAAGTTATCTATAACTAGTATATTTTATATATTCTATATAGCTTACCTACTAATAACTTAGAGATAAGAGTTACGTTTAATACTTATAGACAAGTTATACTATTAGACTAGCGTATTATAGTAAAGTAGGACCTTCCTAAGGTCGTAGTATAGATTCTAGATATTAGCTAGCTAGATTCCTAAAGTTAGAAGTACTATAGTAATAGCTTATAATAACTAATTATATAGAGTAAGCTTATTAGAAGTCTATCCTCGTATATAGTACGGACATAGCTAATTAGGAAGTCCTATTAGGCTAACATACCCTTAAGTATTATATAATCGATATTTTAAATAGCTAGGATACTTAGAAATAGGGATATACTAAAGAAGATATAGACTATATTTCTACTAAAGCTTTATTATATATACTAAAGAAGGATAAGAAGTAGCTAGTATAGTATATTAGCTAGGTTCGAGCTAAGTATACTACTAATAGACTGTTAAAGGCACATATTACTAAGGCTATTATCGATCTAAAGGTTCTAGGTATGCTATATAGCTATAAGGACCTATTCGATAACAAAGCTACTAGTATACTTCCTTCTTATTAAGTAACCGACTATACTATTAACTTAGAAGATAGAAAGGAACCTCCTTATAGACCGCTATATCTACTATTAGCCTATAAATAGGAAGTCCTTTAAGAATACCTTAAGAAGGAGCTTATAATAAAATAGATTAAATATAGTATTAGTCCTACTAGCGTATCTCTCCTATTTGTTCTAAAGGTAAATAATAACCTACGCTTATATATAGACTACTAAGCCTTAAATAGAATTACTATTAAGGATAGATATCTACTCCCTCTTATAAAAGAAACTCTAGACTAACTTATTAGTATAAAGTACTTTACCTTACTAGATCTAAAGACTACCTACTACTATATCTAGATCTATAAAGATAATAAGTAGAAGACTATATTCTATATATAGTATAGGTATTATTAATATTATATTATACCCTTTAGCTTAACTAATACTCTAGTAACCTCCTAAGCGTATATTAACTATACTCTTTTAGGTCTCCTAGATAATATCTACGTCGTATATCTAGATAATATTCTTATCTATATATATTCTAATAGTTTAGAGAAGTACTAGGAGGTAGTAATAAAGGTGCTAGACTACCTTTAGAAGGCGAGCCTATACTAGAATTTAAAGAAGTATAAGTTCGCTATTAATTTAGTAAAGTTCCTAGGCTTTATTATTAAGAGAGATAGAGTAGTAGCCGATCTAGATAAGACTACGACTATCCGAGACTAGCCTCGCCTAACGATAATTAAGGAGCTCTAAGGATTCCTTAGCTTTACAAACTTCTACTAATAGTTTGTCGAAGATTATATAAAGAAAATAGCTACTATACCCAACTTATTAAAGCGTAACTAAGACTTTAACCCGACCGAAGCGGCCTAGAAGTTATTTAAGAAGGTAAAGAAGTATTTTAAAGAATCGCTTCTTCTTTATTATTTCGATCCGACTAAAAGGATTAAGCTAGAGACAGCTTTATTAGACTTTAGTATCTTAGGAATCTTGTCGTAATTATTTAGAGATAGCAAGTAGCATCCTATCGCCTTTATATCTAGAAAGATATAGGACTATAAGTAGAATTAGAAAATATACGACTAGGAGCTACTAGCAATTATTTATTACTTTAAGACCTAGTAATAGTACTTCGCTAGCGTATTATTACTAGTCGAAGTATATATAGACTATAATAACCTAAAGACTATCTAAATAATCTAGCGACTTAATCTGCGATAAGCTAGATAGGTAGTATATCTAGGACAATTCGATTTCGAGATCTACTACTAGTTAGGAATCTCTAACCCCGCTAATAGTCCTTCGCGGAGACTAGATTACTAGACAGAGAATAATACTATTAATATATTACTCCTAACTCTCTAGCGAAAGCTTAGGCTAGTAAGCGATAATATCGAGGTAATAGTTAGTATAACGCGAGTTAAGGAAGGTAGCTTAGGAACTATAACTAAAGAGATTTTAGATACTAGCGAAGAACTACTAATAGTACTAAATATATATAACGCGTCCCTCCTAGATACTAGTACTAGTACTTATCTATACTATATACTACGCTTTCGAGCATATATTCTACTTATAAGCGAAACTAGTTTAGATAATACCTAACGCTAAGTTTATATAAGTAATTATAATATTATAGGAGAATAATCTATTTATAGCCTAGATCCGAGCTAGACCTAGCTATAGGCAAGTTACTCTTAGGCGCGCTAATCTATAGAGTTTTAATAAGAATAATCTATTATAGTTTTATAGAAGGCTCTTCGTTCCTAATAAACCTATAATATAGAACAAGATCCTAGTAATATTCTATAACTCTATACCTATAGGCTATTTTAACGCTAATAAGATATTATAGCTAATAAAGAGAACGCTATACTAGCCCGAATTAGAATCTAATATAAAGAGCTATACTAACTCTTATATAGTATACTAGAGATCGAAACTAGGCTAGTATCTACTATATAGTAAGCTTACGCCGTTATTAATTCCTAAAGATATTTAGGAGGAGATTAGTTTAGACTTTATAACTAGTCTGCCTCTAGTAAAGTCTTAAGATATTATATATAATATAATATTAGTAATCGTATATAGGATGTCTAAGATAGTAATATATGTTACTATATAGAGTACTTAGGATGTAGAATAATTTACTAATATGTTTATTAAGAACATTATAATAAAGTTTAGCTTTCTAAAAGGAATTATTAGAGACTATAGCTCTCTATTTATCTCTAAGCTCTAGACCGAAATCTACTTCTATTATTAAATAGAGCGTAGACTTAGTACTATATACTACCCTTAGATAGATAGCTAAATAGAGCGCTAAAACTAGACTCTAGAAACATTCCTATAATACTTTATAAATAATAACTAAGATAACTAGCTTTAACTATTACTATTCGTAGAGTTTGTATATAATAATACGCCTTACTCTAGTACTAGTATAAGTCTATTCGAATTAGTACTTAGTAAGTATCTAAGGTAGGCTATATATAAGGACGTATATTATAAAGGAGAGGCGCTAGCTATATCTTTAAGGGTAGAGATAATACGTAAGTCTCGAGAACTTATAGTAGAGCATCCTTATAAAACCTAAGAGTAGTAGTATAAGAAGTATAATAAGAAGTATCTTCTATTAACATTTTAGCTAGAAGATCTTATTCTCCTTAGCTCTAAGAACCTAAAGCTATTATAGCTAAGCTAGAAGATATCTACTTAGTTTATTAGTCCGTTTGTAGTTAAGAAACCTATTAGATAACAAGCCTACTACCTTCGCCTTCTAGCCTTATATCAAATTTATAACGTATTCTATATATTACTCTTTAAATCCTTTAAGAAGCTTAATACCGAACTTTTAATAAATATTACTATACCTAAGATTACGCCTAATAGCGAAGAGCTATAAGAAGTCGAAAGAATCTTAGATAAGCGCGTAAGGAAGAGTAAGAGAAAATACCTATTATAATAGAAGGATTATAACGAGTAGAATAATATATAATAAAGCGTAGAGGATTTCGAGAAGATAGATAAGCTTTTAAAAGAATAGTAGGAGTCCTTATTAAACTATAGGCGGATAGAGATAGAAAAGGGTAATAAGTAATATTAAAATAACGCTTTTTATTCTCCCTCTATCTTATCTCTAGAAAACTAATACTATACTAATATAGTAAGATAGGCATACTAGTCTACTACTAGTAAAGCGAGCTACTAACTAAAGGCGAACTACTACTACTCTAACACCTTATATATTCTTACTCTTAATACTCTCTACTCTTATATACTAAAGCTAAAGTACTACGCTACTAATATAGTAGTAGTAGTATCTACTACTAAAGTAGTAGTAAAAGTTATAGTAGCTT
Source organism: Teratosphaeria viscida (assembly GCA_020826765.1). NCBI lineage: Eukaryota > Fungi > Ascomycota > Dothideomycetes > Mycosphaerellales > Teratosphaeriaceae > Teratosphaeria > Teratosphaeria viscida. Next base: position 25,534 of record JAHESH010000102.1, read on the forward strand.
ATAGCGTATTAGGGACCTATACTAAACTAGGAGTAGTAGTACTAGCTAGTATAGCTACTAGTAGAACTAAGGATATAGTAATTACTATAGGTAGATTAGGAGAGGTCTTAGGCAAGAGTACTAGATTAGCTATAGTAGGAGTTATATCTAGAGAGCGCCTATAGCGCTTATAGATATAGTAGGTACTAATAGGAATTATTAATATATTAGTAGTCGAACCTCTAGGAATTAGAATATCTCCTAGCTTATAAGCTAATATAGGCTATATATCAAATATACCTACTATTTTAGATAAAGATAAGATATTATCCTACGCTAGATCGAGGATAGTAATAGCGTACCTCTTCTTCTTTATAGAAAACTTACGCGAAGAGTTATATATAAAGTTATCTTCGCTAGTAGAGCTAGCTAACTACTTATTACTAGAGATCTTAATAATAGCCTTCTTCTTAGTAGAGATAAAAGACTTCTATAATAATAAATTGTCGTTAGCTATTAGCTATATTATAATCTTCTTCGCCTTATTACTAGATAGGTTATAGACCTTATTAGAAGTATAGCCCTCCTTAAAAGGCGTCTTAGCTTAACTAGACTACTAATAGTTATAATAAGTAGAGCGAAGAGTCTAGTCTAGTAAGAGACTATACTTATAGCGCTAATAGCTCTTATATAGTATATTATCGATACGTACTACCTTCTTTAGCTTACTAGCGCTAGTAACTTTAGTTAGCTTATAGGCGGCTACCTTAAAGTAGTCTATAAGGTTAATACGCTCCGCCTTAGTATTAAGGTTAGTAGAGTCGTCGCCCTTATATATATCTAGCTTAGGGTTTTAGTATTAAGTATAACTAGGTTATACTTATAGCTACTACTATAGTAATAGTATAGGCGGAGATAAGAGCTACTAGAGATCCTTATATAAGAAAGGCGACTTAAAGGAGTATTAGCTATAAGTAGAGCGCGTCTATAAGGAGTAGTAGATTAGATATTACCTATATCTTATAACAAACTATTAGTAAGAGAAGTACATATTATACTATAGGCAATCTACTTATAGCTATATTACCTATTATCTAGGTTGTCCTCGGAGTTAGTTCGACGTCTATATCCTACTTATAGCGCCTCTCCTTATTCTTAATATAATAGTATTACTTATTAGTATATAGATAGTAATTAGAGCGTAGGTAGTACTTATTCTTACGCTTAAGGTCCTATTTATATATAGCTATTACTTAGTTAAGAGTTGGCTATATATAGCGAAGCTTAATAGCTACCTCTAGTATAACTCTATCGCTATAGACTATATTCGTATAACTAATATCGACGCTACGCTACTTATAGAGCTCTACGTATATAATCTACTTATTATAAACCTTATTAAGGCGGCCTTAGAGAGTAGGGAAGATCTAGAATAATTAGTAACTACCTACAGACTATAGGTAGTCGAAACTATAAGAGGATAACTTATAATCTTATAAAAACTCTTCTTACCTCTAGTATAGTAGCTATAGATATAGTTATTAGGCTTCTTATAGAGGCAACTAATAGTAACGCTCTTAGTATACGTTATATAGAAGATATAGAGAATAGGTATATTATTCTAGAGGGCTTCGGCTTAGAAGTAGTATATCTTATTAGTACTAATATTAGAAGCATACGTACTAATAATAGTAGTACTACTACTATAGAAGCCTAGGATCTTAAATAGACTATAGGAAGTTATATAGGTAAGGAAGTTAATTATAGACTATACCTAATTATTAGAGTTTAATAAAAAAGATTATAGAGAGGGAGTAGTTAGGGAAAAGTTAGCAATTAGCTAAAGGAAAAATTTAATATTAATACTAGTAATTTAGCGCTAGAGCGTTATAATAACAAAGTATAATTATTGTTTAGTTACTATAGTAGATCTTCTATAAAGTTCTATTCTATATTAATAATAGTATATAGAGAGAGATATATACGATATAAGTTATAACACCTTACTATTAGAATATTAGCGTAGGAAGGAGGCGCCTATAAGACTTAGGCTTAGAGGGTCCTTTAGGTATATACTATAGGTAGTCTATAGGAGGTTAATATATATAGTATACTACCTACGGTCTATTAGTAGTTAGATATAAGGAAGGATTTTACTATACTATAGGCGGGCCGCCTATAGTCTTAAGATATAGGTCCTTTCTTCTTACTACCTATAGACTATAGATAGTCTATAGGGATTAGATTCTCTATCGGACTACTTCTAGTATAATTAGGGTATGTCTATCTCTAGATATTTAGGATCCCTATACTAAGTATAGGGCTAGATAGAAGTTTAAGAAAAGGGAGATTCTTCGATAAGATAGGGTTCCTCTTAAGAGGAGGAATCTCTTCCTTCTCTAAGATTACTAATCTATATAGATAGTAGTCTATTATCTCTACTATAACTCTACCTTATTTATATAGTCTCTATATACATATAAGGTCTTCTTATATAGAGTAGTAGATATAATAGTATAAGATCCTATTACTCTTCTAGTTCTCCTTAATATATTACCTAAGAAAAGAAAGTATATTTCTAGACGCCTTATCGAGAAGATAATAGAATACTCTTAGTAAGAATAACTAGTTATTCCGCGTCTAGCGACTTCTTAACCTAGCTATACTCTAGAGTAGGTAGCTTCCTATAGAAATAAGCTAGTAACTAAATAGCTACGACTATCTCTATATAGGAAGAGAGCCTATAGACTAAGATAGGCTCTATTTATCTAAGACTAGAGGCTACTACCTTTTTTTAGGATAGAGTACTAAATAACATCTAGCTTACTACTAGGTAATATAATACGCTATACTAGCTCGTACTCTAAGTAGTATAGATAGGAGATTATATAATTAATAGTAAGATATACCTATAGAGAGGAACTATAGGTACTAGGCGCTCTAGTATATATAGAGGCTAACTATAAGACGTTACCTAAGTCGACCTACTCTAGCTAAAAGCACTCTAAATTATAGTATTCTAACCTACTAGCTTAGAATCCTTATCTATTAGACTAGTATATAACAAGTAGTACTTCTTCTAATTCTTCCTAAAATAGTTAGTATATAAACTCTCTAGATAAGAATTTCTAGGGTTAGAATAATACTCGCTATATAGACTTATATAGTACTCTCTTAACTTTATTATATACTAAAAATAATTTACGCTCTAAGTAATACTAGCTATTATAAAACCTATAGTAATTAGTATAGTACTAGTTAGAATATTTAGGTTATATTCCTATAGACCTAGTTTCTATAGGAAGGTTATACTCTAATATATAATATAGAATTAGGTCGCGTTATCCTTAAAAGTAGATAGGACTTAGTTAAAGTAATTAGAATTATACGGCTTATAAAGGAATTAGATATATACCTAGAGCTAAGTATAACTAAGAGTTAGGTACCTTATTATAAGACTTGGGCTAAGGGGGGTCCTTTAGGTCCACACCGTAGGTAGTCTATAAGGGGTTAATATATATATATACTACCTACGGTCCGCTAGTAGTTCGGCCGAAGGAAGGATCTCGCTATACTAGAGGCGGTCTATTAGCGGCCCTAAGAGATAGTTCTCTACCCCTTACTTCTAACGGACCGTAGGTAGTTAAGAAGGAATTAGATTCTCTATTAGACCTACTTCTAGTTAGACGAGAGTTGAAGAGAGGGGAGATTCTTCTATAAGAGAGAGTTCCTCTCGAGAGGAGAGATCTCTTCCTTCTCTAAGATTACTAATCTATATAGATAGGGGTCTATTATCTCTACTATAACCTCTACCTTATTTGTATAGTCCCTATATACATATAAGGCCTTATTATAGAGTAATCTTTATACCTGTTTCGGGGTAGTAGCTCTAATAGCTCCCCTTACTCGATCTTAGCCTTCGCCTATAGGTCTAGAAGGATAAGGTCCTACTAGTCTATTAAGGTAAAGGAGATTTGTTAAAGAGATCGAGGGAGAAGACGAGCAGGTATATAACTAACTACTCGGTCGGCAAAGTTAGCCTAAAGAAGGTAATAAGTAATAAGAAGGTGGAGAGGAGATAGGAGGCCTTAATTAAGGAGATAATAAAGAATTAGTCTGCGGATAGGTTCGTGCGCTTTAGGATCGTAGGTAGGAACTCTAGCTCTAAGCTAATATTACTTGCCTATAGGTTAAGTTATAGGACTACTATAGCTAGAAGCGGACCGCCGATAGACTACTAATAGGTAGATACTCCTTAGCGAAGCGGACTATTAAGGAACTACCTAATTATAAAGGGAAGAATTTTAAGTAGTTAGAAGACTTTATTCTTAATTATAAGATTATCTTCCTCTAAGCCCTATACTTCTATAACGAAGGTTACTAGCGGGTAACCTAGGCTATATAGTATCTTTTAGATACGCCTAAGGATTGTTAGAGGGTATAGTAGAGGTCGAAAAGCGAGGTAGAACGTAAAGCTATTACCTAGAAGTACTTTTAGAACTTTATAGCTTAACTCTTAGATAGCCTAGAGGATCGACTTCTTTAAGCCTACATTAAGTATATAGGTTATAGGTAGAAGTCGGACTAGATAGCCCGAGCCTTCCTTACGTATATAGAAAGGCTTAAGAACTAGATAGATCCCTAGTATACTAAGAAGCAGCTCCTATACTATTACTTTGCTCGACTTATAGATAAGCTATAGAAAGCTATTATTAACTATAATACTACTCCTATAACCTAGGATAAGCTTATAGATCTTACTTCTAGATTAGAAAAGAACATTCTAAAGAAGAAGATAGCTAAGAAGCCTATAGAGAAGAAGCCTATACTAAAGGCTTTCTCTACGAAGGATAAGGAGAAGTCGAAGGATTATACCGCTAATAGTCCGTCCGAGAAGCCTAAACGCAATATAAGCAAAGTAAGTTACTATAGGTATAGTAAGAAGGGCTACCTCTAGCCTAATTGTCCTAAGGCTAAGAACAATTTAGGTAGTAATCCTAATAAGACTCCTATTATTATAAAAAAATCCTAAACCTAACTATAGGCGGATTAGTAGTAGTTAGGTAAAAACACTCGAAGACTAATAATACTATCCGGCTACTTAAGAGTAAAGAAGTTATTCGCGACTAGTGCATTTTATATACTCTAAGCGGCTTACCTACCGATAATTCGGAGGTAAGGGTTATATTTAACACCTACGGACAAGTTACGCTATTAGACTAGCGTGTCGTAGTTAAGTACGACCTTCCTAAGGTTATAGCCTAGATTCCAGATATTAGCTAGCTAAGCTCCTAAAGCTAGAAGTACTATAGTATATATAAGTTGTAGCTTATAATAACTAATTATATAGGGCAAGCTTGTTAGAAGACTATCCTCGTATATAGTACGGACATAGCTAATTAGGAAGTCCTATTAGGCCGTTATACTCTTAAGCATTATACGATCGATATTTTAAACAGCTAGGATACTTAGAAATAGGGGTATATTAAGGAAGACATAGACTTTATTTCTACTAAAGCCTTAGCGCGTATGCTAAAGAGGGACGAGAAGTAGCTAGTATAGTACGTTAGCTAGATTCGAGTCGAGCGTACCGCTAATAGTCCGTTAAGAGTATATATTACTAAAGCTACTATCGATCTAAGGATCCTAGATACGCTATATGCCTACTAGGACCTATTCGATAACGAAGCTACTAGTATACTCCTCTCTTACTAAGTAACTAACTATACTATTAATTTGGTAGATAGGAAGGAACCTCCTTATAGACTACTATATCTACTATCGGCCTATAAGTAGGAAGTCCTTCGAGAATATCTTAAGAAGGAACTTGTAGCTAGGCGGATTAAATATAGTATTAGCTCTACTAGCGTACCTCTCTTATTTATTCTAAAGGTAGATAATAACCTACGCTTATACGTAGACTACCGAGCCTTAAATAATGTTACTATTAAGGACAGATGTCTACTCCCTCTTATTAAAGAAACTCTAGACTAACTTATTAGCGTAAAGTACTTTACCTCGCTAGACCTAAAGGATGCCTACTACTATATCTAGATCTGCGAAGGTAATAAGTAGAAGAGTATATTCTATACGTAGTATAGGTACTATTAATATTATATTATGCCCTTTAGCTTAACTAATACCCTAGTAACCTTCTAAGCGTATATTAACTATACTCTTTTAGGTCTCCTAGATAATATCTGCGTTATATATTTAGATAACATTCTTATCTATACGCACTCTAATAGTCTAGAGGAGTACTAGTCTATAGTAAGAAAGGTACTAGACTACCTTAGGAAGGCGAGCCTATACTATAATCTAAAGAAGTATAAGTTCGCTACTAACTTAGTAAAGTTCCTAGGCTTTATTATTAAGAGAGATAGAGTAGTAGCTAATCTAGATAAGGTAGCGATAATCTAAGACTAGCCGCGCCTAATAATAATTAAGGAGCTCTAAGGATTCCTTAGCTTCGCAAACTTCTACCGATAGTTTGTCGAAGGTTATACAAAGAAAATAGCTACTATAACCGACTTATTAAAGGGTAACTAAGACTTTAACTAGACCGAAGCAGCCTAGGAGTTATTTAAGAAGGTAAAGAAGCATTTTAAAGAATTACCGCTTCTTTGTTATTTTAATCTAACTAAGAGGATTAAGCTAGAGACAGATTTATTAGACTTTAGTATCTTAGGAATCTTGTCGTAACTATTTAAAGATAGTAAGTACTATCCTATCGCCTTTACGTCTAGAAAGATATAGGACCGTAAGTAGAACTAGGAGACATACGACTAGGAGCTACTAGCGATCGTCTACTACTTTAAGACTTAGCGATAGTACTTTGCTAGCGTACTAGTACTAGTTAAGGTATATACGGACTATAACAACCTAAAGACTATCTAGATAATCTAGCGCCTTAATCCGCGATAAGCTAGATAGGTAGTTTATCTAGGACAATTCGATTTCGAAATCTACTACTAGTCGGGTGTCTCTAACCTTACTAATAGTCCTTCGTAGAGGCTAGATTATTAGATAGAGAATAATACCGTTAATATATTACTTCTAACTCTCTAGCGAAAGCTTAGGCTAGTAAGTAATACTATCGAGGTAATAGTCGGTACGACGTAAGTTAAGGAAAGTAGCTTAGGAACTATAACTAAAGAGATTTTAGATACTAGCGAAGAACCGCTAATAGTACTAAACATATATAACGCGTCCCTCCTAGATACTAGTACTAGTACTTATCTATACTATATACTACGCTCTCGAGCACGTATTCTACTTATAAGCGAAACTAGTTCGGGCGATACTAACGCTAAGTTTATGTAGATAATCGTAACATTATAGAAGAAGGATCTGTTTATAGCCTAGATCTAAGCTAGACCTAGCTATAGGTAAGTTACCCTTAAGCGCGCTAATCTATAGCGTTTTAATAAGAATAACCTATTATAGTTTTATAGAAGGCTCTTCGTTCCTAATAAACCTATAATATAGAACGAGATCCTAGTAACATTCTATAACTCTATACTCGTAGGCTATTTCGGAGCTAATAAGACATCGTAGCTAATTAAGAGAACGCTATACTAGCCCGAATTAGAGTCTAATATAAAGAGCTACATCAAATCCTATATAGTATGCTAGAGATTAAAACTAGGCTAGTATCTACTATATAGCGAGCTTACGCCGTTACTAATTCCTAAAGATATTTAGGAGGAGATTAGTTTAGACTTCGTAACTAGTCTGCCTCTAGTAAAGTCTAAAGGTACTATATACGATATAATACTAGTAATTATAGACAGGATGTCTAAGATAGTAATATATATTACCGTATAGAGTACTTAGGATATAGAATAGTTTACTAATATGTTTATTAAAAACATCGCGACGAAGTTTGGCTTTCTAAAAGGAATTATTAGCGACTATAGCTCGCTATTTACTTCTAAGCTCTAGACTAAGATCTGCTTCTATTATTAGATAGAGCGCAGACTTAGTACTATATACTACCCTTAGATAGATAGCTAGATAGAGCGTTAAAATCAGACTTTAGAAATATTCTTATAATACTTTACGAATAATAACTAGGACAATTAGCTTTAGTTATTACTATTCGTAGAGTTTATATATAATAATACGACTTACTCTAGTACTAATACGAGCCTATTTAAATTAGTACTTAGCAAGTATCTAAGATAGGCTATATATAAGGACGTATATTATAAAGAGGAAGCGCTAGCTATATCTATAAAGGCAGAGATAATACGTAAGTCTCGAGAACTTATAGTAGAGTACCTCTATAAAGCCTAAGAGTAGTAGCGTAAGTAGTATAACAAAAAGCATCTTCTATTAACGTTTTGGCTAGGAGATCTTGTTCTCCTTAGCTCTAAGAACCTAAAGCTATCGTAGCCGAGCTAGAAGATATCTACTAAGTTTATTAGTCTATTTGCGGTTAAGAAACCTATAGGGCGACAAGCCTACTACCTTCGCCTTCTAGTCTCGTACCGAATCTACGACGTATTCTATATATCGCTCCTTAAACCCTTCGAGAAGCGCGATAGCGAATCTTTAACAAATATTACTAAACTCGAGATCGCACCTAATAGCGAAGAGCTATAGGAGGTCGAGAAAATCTTAAATAAGCGCGTAAGGAAGGGTAAGAGAGAATACCTATTACGATAGAAGAATTACAATAAGTAGAATAATATATAGTAAAGCGTAGAGGACTTTAAGAAGATAGACGAGCTTTTAAAGGAATAGTAGGAATCCTTATCGAACTATAGGCGGATAAGGATAAGAAAGGGTAGTAAGTAATATTAAAATAACGCTTTTTATTTCTCCTCTATCTTAACTCTAAAAGAAAACCTAATACTATACTAATATATAGAGGTAGGCGTATTAGTCTACTACTAGTAAGATAAGCTACCGACTATAGGTAGACTATTACTATCTTAACGCCTTATATACCTTACTCTTAATAATCTGTCCTTAGATACTAAAACTAAAGTACTACGCCGCTAATATAGTAATAGTAGTACCTACTATTATAATAGTAGCGAAGGCTATAGTAGTTTATAGCGTACTAGGAACCTATACTAGACTAGTAGTAGTAGTATTAGCCGGCGTAGCTATCTATAGGTCCGTAGTTATAGCGGTTACTATAGGCGGACTAGAGGATAGTTAGAGCGAGAGGGCTAGGTTAGTTATAGTAGAGGTCGTGTTAGAGGAGCGCTTATAGTACTTATAGAGGCGGCGGGTACTAATAGGAGTTATTAACACGTTAGTAGTCTAACTTCTAGGGATCTTAACCTCTTCTAACTTATAAGCCGATATAGGCTATATATCGAATATACCTACTATCTTAGATAAAGGTAAGACGTTACCTTATACTAGGTCGAGGATTATTATAGTATACCTCTTATCCTTCTTAGATAACTTGCGTAAAGAGTTACGTATAAAGTTATTATTACTAGTAGGAATAGTAGGCTACTTATTACTAGATATCTTAATAATAACCTTCTTAGTAGAGACGTAGGACTTCCTTAGTAGCGTATTATCGCTACCTACTATCTATATTAAGATCCTCTTAGCCTTACTACTAGATAGGTTATAGACCTAGTCCGGAGTATAGCCCTCCTTAAATGGCGTCTTAGCTTAGCTAGACTACTAATAGATATAATAGTTAGAGCGAGAGGTGTAGTTAGGTAAGAGGCTACGCTCCTAGCGTCCGCGGCTCTTAGATAGTATATTATTAATATGTATAGTCTTCTTAGTCTTATTAGCGCTAGCAACCTTAGTTAGCTTATAGGTAGCTACTCTAAAGCGGTCGATAAGGTTAACGCGCTCCGCCTCTATATTAGGATCGGTAGAGTTATAGCTATTATATATACGTAGCTCCTTATTAGTATTAAGTATAATAGGGCTATACTTTCGGCTACTACTAGAGTAATAGTACGGACGGTAATAAAAGCTACTCGAGATCCTTATATAGGACAAAGGACTAGAAGGAGTATTAGCTACTAATAGAGCGCGTCTATAGGGAGTAGTAGACTAGATATCGCCTATATCCTATAACGGACTATTAGTAAAAGAAGTATATATCCTACTATAGGCGGTCTACTTATAGCTATATTACCTATTATCTATAATATTCTAGGAGTCGTCTCTACGTCGATACTCTACTTATAGCGCCTCTCCTTATTCTTAATATAATAGAACTCTTTATTAGTACGTAAGTAGTAATCTAGGCGTAAGTAATATTTACTCTTACGCTTAATATCTTACTTGTAAGTAGCTATTACCTAGTTAAGGGTTAGCTACGCCTAGCGAAGTTTAATAGTAGCTACTAGTATAACTTCGTTATTACGGACTATATCCGTATTACTAATATCTACGCTACGCTACTTATAAAGCTCGACGTATAAGACATATATATTGTAGATCTCGTTAAGGTAGCCTTAAAGTAGAGGGAAGATCTATAACTATTAGTTACTACCTATAGACTATAAGTAGTTAGGACTACGAGCAGGTAACTTACAATCTTATAAAAACCTTTTTTGCTCTTAGTATAGTAACTATAGGTATAGTCGTCTAGCTTCTTATATAAACGGCCGATAGCGACGCTTTTAGCGTATGTTATATAAAAGATATACTAGATAGGAGTATTATTACGTAGAGCTTTAGTATAGAACTAGTATGTCTTATTAGCGCTAATATTAGATATACGCGTACTAATAATAGCGGTACTACTACTATAGAAGCCTAGTATTATAGGCGGATCGTAGGAGGTTATATAGATAAAGAAGTTAGTTACAGACTATATATAGTTATAGGACTTTAATAAAGAGAAGCGTAGAGAGATTATTAAGTAGGAGAATAGTTAGCAATTAACTAAAGAGAAGAATTTGATGTTAACGCTAGCGATTTGGCGCTAAAGCGTTATTATAATAACGCGTGCCTGCCTATTTAGGCTAGTTACTACGACAGACTTCTACGAAGTTCTATTCTACATTTATACTAGTATATAGAGCGAGATATGCGATATAAGTTACGACACCTTACTATTAGGACGTCGGCTTAGGAAGGAGGCGACTATAAGACTCGGGCTAAGGGGGGTCCTTTAGGTCCACACTATAGGCGGTCTATAAGGGGTTAATATACATATATACTACCTACAGTCTACTAGTAGTTTAGCCGAAGGAAGAATCTCGCTATACTAGAGGCGGTCTATTAGTAGCCCTAAGAGGTAGTTCTCTACCCTTTACCTCTAACAGACTATAGGCGGTTAAGAAGGAATTAGATTCTCTATCGGACCTGCTTCTAGTTAGACAAGAGTCAAAGAGAGGGGAGATTCTTCTATAAGAGAGGGTTCCTCTCGAGAAGAGAGATCTCTTCCTTCTCTAAGATTACTAATCTATATAGATAGGGGTCTATTATCTCTACTATAACCTCTACCTTGTTTGTATAGTCCCTATATACGTATAAGGCCTTATTACACTTATAGTATTAGAGCTAAAAGAATAGTTAGCTATAATTAGAGAGATAATATACTAGAAAGGTATATCTAAGGGCTATAAGCTAAGTAAGCTTCTTGTTAAGTAAAGTATTATTTACTAGAATTAGTAGGACACTCTATTATAGTAATATATTAAGATATTAGAGAGGTTATAACTATAGAAGTATATTAATAGAGAGAGGGAGGGTAGAAAGACGACTTTAATAAATTTAGACTCGTCTATAAAAGTAGAGCATTTATATAAACTAGTATACCGACTAATATATATAAACGACAAATATATCCTAATTTAATCTAGAAAGATAACGTATTTATAGGAACTAGCGCGTATATAATTACTAAACATTCTTTAATTTATAACCCTCTTTATATATTAATAGCAAATATACTCTAACTTATACTCCTCCTTATATATAAATAGCAAATACCTTCTAATTTATAATTGCCTTTATATATAAAAGGTAAATATACTCCGATTTATAGTCCTCTCCTATAAGGATAAATACTATCTTGCTTAGAAGGTTCTAGACTAGGGATTAGAAGCTAGTAGGAGTTGCCTAGAGTTAGTAGGAGCTATAAGTAGTAGTATATATCTAAGTAGAAGTATTAAAAAGTAATAGATAGTTGTATACTAAGAATATCGAGTTAGAGTAAGGAGAGTTATACTAGATTATAACTTAGGAGTGCTCTAACTAAGACCCTATAAGCTTAGCCTTAGTAGGAGTATTCTAGGAGGAAAGAAGAGTAAAGATTCTTTCTTCTCTTCTCTAAAAACAATAGAATATATTTATTACCTTCTAATATATACCTAATAATATATTCCTTCTATAGCTACTTCTAATACGTAAATATAGACTTAAGTATAGAATCTTAAATTAATAATTATTACTAATACTAAAATAAGGCTATAGCTATACTTTGTAGAGATAGTATATAATCTATTTTAATACTAAGTAGCGTTCTTCCTCTTATTATATATAGGCGTAGGTCTATTATCTTCCTTATCTTTATTCTTGTCTTTACTCTTAGTTACTACTTTATAAAGATCGATTAGTTCTATCTAAAGTTGTTATAGCTATTACTTCTATACTTATTAGCCTATATTATTCTAGATATCTAAGAGATAGATATTAGAGATAGTATACTTAGTAGATTCTAGCGATATATAAGAGTAATTATTATCTAACTAGGCTTATAGTACGAGTAAGAAATAGCAATAAATTTTAGAATTGTTATTTGGCGTATATTACTTATATATGTCCTATATATATAAAAAGGTCCCTCGAATATTAGCTAAAAAGGTTCCTATCTGTAGCTTTCTTTTAGGTATAAGGAGGAGAATTGACTAAGTATACGATTTGACTACGAGATCTCATCTATTGCGAGCTGCTATCGGTCGGCTTAAGCAATCCTTAGGCCTAGAATCGGACCTTCCGCAGATAGTGTAAGGACGTCGAGGATACTCAAACCCATAACATCTCTACGACGAGGACAAGATAATTAGGAGCCTGCTGAACTTACGCGAGCCTTTGAAGCAGAACTGAGCGATGTTCACCTATCTACCTTTTCTCTGGCATCCCTGCCTCTTCCTGGCCACCCTCCTAGGATCTTCTTATCACATAAAGAGGCGACCGGGTCGTTGTACGGGTATTCATAGATGAAGGTGATTAGGGCGAGCGGCCGATACAAAACAAAGAAAGAAAGCAAAGCCATGTCCACAGCTTCGATCTCTATGTCGCTCTCTGCAGCTAAGGCGAGTTGCTGGCCGGTAGAGACTCAGAGGTTAAAGCCGGTTAGGAAGAGGCATCAGGCATGTCAGAGTTTCACCATAGGCCTGTGGCGAGACCTTGACTACGGGAAGATGAACATTGAGCAGGATGAGCGGGATGATGCTGACTTGAAGAGACAGGGACACGAGATGAGGCACTGTTGCTACTGCACGGCATGTCTTGTTGACAGGCGATGAAGATGGTGGATTTCCAACCATCACGCCGTTTCAAACCCACGCCCATCCACCCATCCCTCCTAAGCCCCCTTCCAAGCCCCGCACACCCCTCCACCCAAGACCCCCAACTACTCCCGCACCCACCCCTCCCCAATCCTCTTCAATCCCCCCGCAGCCTCCACCGCCTCCGCCCTCTCCCGACCCCCCTCCACCACCAAGCCCCTCCACCCCGTGCGCAAACCGCCCCGACGTTTCCCCCCGACCTCCCCCGGGACCGCCTCCACCACCGCCTTCGCCGCACGCACCATCTCCTCCATCTGCCGCCACGTCAGACTCCCCGGCTCCTCTAGCGACCGAGACGTCGCGGGAGAAGACCCAGCCCACTCGCATACCGGGCGCAGGTGTCTCTGGATCCAGTACTGAACGAGCCAACGCACCACTGCGTTCTGTCCGCGGTGCTCGTCGCTGAGGTCCCATAGGGCGTTCTCCACCGCGTCCAGGCGCGCCTCACACTCTGGCCCCTGCGCGTGGATGCGAGCCAGCGCGTCGATGACGGCGGCGCCGGACCCCGCGAAGACTGCGACTAATCCGGCGTGGATCTCGGCGACTTCGCGGGGGAAGATAGTGAGCCCGAAGATGGTTTGGAGGAGGGGGATGTGCACGGCGTCCCAGAGGCCAACGGTGCGGGTGAGGGAGGCGGGGAGGCGGAGGAGGAGGGGGAGTTCGGAGGGAGGAGATTCGTAGAGGATGAGGGCCGTGGCGAAGATGTGGCTTTGCCAGGTTCTGATCGTGCCACGGGAGGGAGCGTGGGTGGAGCTTTGCGCGGCGTCGAGTGCGATGAGGTGATCGAAGCGCGTGGTCAGTTCGAGGGTGGTGTTCGCGAGGTGCAACTGCCCACATCGTCAGTCAGCGAACCCGCAACAGGGGGGGAAAAACACGTACCAGCTCTGGCTGCAATAACGCCACCACTCCCGCCATCTCGAGAAAATGCTGCGTCGCTGCCCACATCTCCCTTTCGCCGATGCTCTCGCCGCCGTCGACCTGCGGGACATCCCAGGGGTCCAGACGCGGGCAGAATGCGCCTGCCCACCCGCTCACGCTCTCCTCCTCCACGGAGTTGTTAATATACGTGGTCCAGAAGTTGCTCTGCTGATACTGCGCAGGGTCGACGGGCGCGAGCGCGAGGTGCAGCGAGAAGCAGGCGCAGGGACTAAAGACGGCGAGGTCGTAGAGGGGGATAGAGGATTCGATGGACGCGGTGAGGTGGTGGAGGGTTGTGAGGAGGTTGGTGAGGGAGAGGCTGGGCGGGGTGGTGTTGGGCGGAGTGGTGGGAGGAGAGGGGGCGAGGATGCTGGGGTGGAGGGTGTAGGTCAGGATGGCGAGGAGCCAGGGGCTCGACAGGAGGAGGGCGGGAAGGAGGAAGATCCAGAGGCGCTGGCGCCAGAAGGCTTGGGCGGAGATTGTGAAGAGATTGGGAGGAGGCGGTGGCGGCGGCAGTCGTCGGGTTCGATGGCGGGTACTTGGGCGAAGAGGCGGGGTTGATGATATAATGCCAAGGGGTGCGGCATTGGTCGGTGCGTCGCCGTTCGTGTCGTCGGCGAACGTGACTCGCCTGGGCGTTGATAAAGCCGAGCCAGGCCGTCTCGTGGGTGGAGTAGCAGCACCGCTCCTCCTCTTCCCCGTCGAACCCGACTCACCTCGCGGAACAGGATTAGTAGCAGGAGGTGGCGGAGCCCGTGCCAGAGCCCTCTCGACACTCGCCTCACGAGGCTTCTCAGTATCGGTCGTCTCCCCCTCCTCGCCAACATCCCCGTCTTCCGCGTCTCCAGAGCCATGACCACTGACTCTCAAACCTCCACCACCCGCAGCATCGTCGCCCATGTCTCCCCCACCCAGCAACCCGGCATCTCCGCGCTCAGACCGCCGACCAAAACCACCTTCACTCGTCCCAATCGCAGCAGAAGAGCCCCGCGTACTCCCTCCCGGCGCCGAGCGCGGACGACCCTCGGCATACGCCTCGCGGATCGCCGCCTGTCGCTCATCGAGAGCGTCGATCAAGAGCTGCGGGAGCGCGCGTCGTCCGTGCGTGGCACGCCGGAGCATGATTGACGGCAGCGCGGAGGTGGAAACCTCCCGCATCCCGGGCTGCCTGGCAGGTGGGAGTGCGAGGTCTAGCGCTTCGAGCGCTGATGGTTGTTGTGGTGGGCTCAGGGGATAGGTGCCGGGCATGGTGGTTGTTGGTGGAGGATCGTTGTTGGATGGAGAAGTAGGCGGAGGGGTGCCGGAGGGTGGAGCTTGGGTGGTATCAGCCGTTGAGCTGTCGTCGAGCCTGTTGTCGTGACCCGGGCTAGCTTTCGCCATCCTTTTAGCAGCAGCGGCAGCAGCAGCAGCAGAAGAGGAAGCAATCCCATCCCCTTCATGCGCATCGCCACTCCTCATATCCAGGCCTCCTGCATCATCTCCACTGCCAACACTACTCTCAACCCCGCCATCATCACTAAAGCCAGCAGGGCGCCCGTACCTGGCTCCCGCGAACGGCGGCATGCCAGGTATGAGGCTCCAAGCTCCTGTAGCTGGAGAAGTCGCAGTGGTGTTCGGAGTCTGGAGATCTTTCCCAGTAGACGAGCCCGTCAGACCCGCATCAGCATAAGAAGCAGAAGCAGAAACCCCACGACGCATCGGTCTGTCGCCGCCTCTTTCGACGGAGAAAGGCTGGTCGTCGTTTGAAACTCTCTCGAGCGGCCTTCCAGCAGACCCTGCTGGAACCGCAGCACCCCCGAGACGAGAAGCCGCACCGTCCCGCACCGGAGCTCTTGTCAACCCCTTCGGCGTAGACAATGCCCTCACCCTCTCCCGCATATCATCATCCATGTCTCTTGCGCCAGGAAGCCTACGACTCCCTCCCCTCCCCGTGGCTCTCTGCCGAGGATCCATGGACGGTCCAGCAGCCACGGAAGGAGGAGGCGAAGGAGGAGGAGGAGGAGGAGCAGAGCCATAAGCTGGACTCATCCTCCTCGTGCCCGCGACACCACCTGGGAATAGAGCCGGCGTCGTAGACACCGCTCTTGCTAGGTCGTGCAAGACGTCCACAAGTGGAGTCCCACGCGCGGAGATGGAGGGACTTGGGATCGCAGGACTGCTGTGTTGACGCATGCGCTGCTGGAAAGCGTAGCGTATATCCTCTGGTCTTGGAGCCGACCTCCGCTGCCATAGCGGGCTTGCAGTCGGCGTCGCAGGTCTTGAGCCATCACTGCTGGGAGAGGTGTTGGTGAAGTGCGCTTCTGGCTGCGTTTGCGCGTGCTCGACCGCAGTTGCAGTCGGTGAAGATGCCGGAGATGGCGACATGCGTCTATTGAAAGCGCGGCGAATGTCGGAGGTCGTGGGGGAGGAGCGGCGTGGCAGCACAGCTCCCTCGATCATCGTGGTCGAGTGTGGGGTCATCGGTCGTCGCTGTTGCTGCTGCTGTACGCCGGTAGCAGGACGAGCAGGTGTACCAGCCTGAGAGGTCGCACGAGATTGATCGACGCCACGGTTGACTGTAATCGGTGCTGGACGTTGTGGTGGTGCTGGACGTTGCGGTGGTGGTTGTGGTGGTGATGGTGGCGATGGTGGAGAGCGGTCCGCCATAGTCGGTTGGGTATCGTGGAAGTCGTTGGAAGGTTTCAGAGATGATGTTGATGGCAGGAGTGTTTCTTGCGGGCAGGAAAGACGAATGATGAGGGGCCTGGAGAAGATGGAAGAAGCACGAAAAGAAGAAGAAGAAGAAGAAGAAGAAGAAGAAGTGCGAGGGAAGATCTCTTACTTCCCTCCTTCTCCAACGGGACAATGTGAGACAGGAGGAGGGGGCAGACAAAGGAATCTCTGGATCGGCGTGGCCTCAGATGCAGCATGTCTTGATGCAGGTACCCGGTCAACGAGTGGCGCGGCAAGACGACCGCGGGAGAGATGGAAGGATGTTTCCTGTCGGGACCGACGAGCGGATCGTTCGATTCCCCTCGATCGGCCGTCTTGCCGCTTCTACATACTGTTAGTCGCGTGCAGAGATACAACAACCAATCCTGCAGTTGCATCACGCTCCTCCTCCGAACCCAACCCAGTAAACCCCGCACCCGCCGCAGCCACGATGCACCACCACCCGCACCTCGGCCCACGTCCTCCGCCCCGCCCTGCAACCCGCGCACGACGCCAGCGAACCCCGCTGCACTTCCCCGACGCCCGCTGCATCCACCTCTTCTGCGAAGGGTACCCGCCCCGGACACCCCAGCCACCACGGCACAGCACGCAGAGAACGAGACGACTCCGCCACCCTCCCGCGACCCCTGCACCCACCAAGGAGAGGACTGGATGTGCACCTCCAGTCTCCCGCAGGGTGGGTACAGTGGAAAGGGAGGGGGGAGAGGTCGAACTGGTTCTCGTTGTGCTGTGCCGTGGCAGCGGTGGAAGCCTGGGCGGTGTGGTCCTGAACAGAGAGAGGGATGGAGGGGGTTCGAGGTAGTGGAGAGGATTAGTGAGGTCGTGCGTTGGGAGAGGGATGGGTGGGTTGGTGGGTTGGAGATGGGGGGTGGTGGTGGATGTGGGGAAGGGGGGAGGGGGAGAGTGGGTTGGGGGTTTGTTTTGTCTTACGAGTGGCCTTCCTCCACGCTCGATCCTGCATGCATGTGTCTAGAACCGCTCCTCCTCCTCCTCCTCCTCCTCCTCCTCCTCCTCCTCTTCATCCTCCGTCATGTCATCCTCCGTCATGTGATCCTCCGCCATGTGATCCTCCGCCATGTCATCCTCCGCCATGTCCTCCCATCATGATGATGATGACGACGATGATGATGAAGATGCTGCTTCGTCGGTGGTGAGGTTGGGTACGGGTGTCGAGTGTTGGTGAGTGTCGTGCTGCTGTGCCGTTGTCGGGTCAAGATATTGATGATGAAGAGGTCGATGATATGGCCATCGTCGCAAAACAAGATCGTGTCGAGAATTGATGCGCCAGGCTCCAAACCGCGTTCTCAGCCGCGCGTCATCATGTGACTTGATCGCGCGAATGGACTTTGGCTCGTCAGCGTCTGCCTCCATGATTTAATGGCTTCTGGAAGCTTCCACCCTCGATTCCATGAATATTGATTGACTTACGTGGGTGCTGGGTCAAAGCCGGTCCATCAATTATCCCCAATCCAAGAGGGTCGGTCAATCAGAGTCGATCAATCCGGGGGGGTCAACCAGAGTCGATTAATCAAAGATCAATCCGAGATGAGCCAGAGTCGATCAATCAAAGATCCATCGGAGATCAATCAAAGATCAATCAAAGATGAGCCCCGAGTCGATCAATCAATGATCAATCAGAGAGCACCCAAAGGTCAACCAAAGTCGATCAATCCAGGATCAATCAAAGATCAAGCAAAGTCGATCAATCAAAGAGAGTCAACCAAGGTCGATCAATGCAGAGTCAATCCAAGTCGATGCGTCGTGGTCGAGGGTGAGAGCGAGAGTGATGGGCGATGGGGCAAGATGGGATGGGATGTTGGGAGACGACCGACTCTTACAATGCGACCGCGAGCGCTGCCCTGGACACCTGGCGCCATCACGACTCGTGAGCTGGACGTCTCCCTCCATCCATCAGAGACATGTCGACGAGTCTCCCTCCGTCCATCAGAGACATGTCGACGAGCCATCAGGCAGGAGGAGAGAGCAAGAAGCGCGCGAGATGTCGACAGGACAAGGGCAGACGGATGGCGCCAGGCAGCGAGCGACACACCCGACACACCATGTGGATGGCACGGAAGCACGAAAGAGATGGGCATAGCATCACACGGCTTGGCATAGGATGGCATAACAAAGCATGGTATGGCATAGCATAACACAGCATAGCAGAACGCGGCATGGCATGGCACAGCGAGATGATGTCCCATCATGGCCCCATGGATCAGTCGACGACTGCGCGAGCCCAAGTCTCGCCAGCCGGTCAGCTCGGTCTAAGAGATGATTATGGTGATGACGATGGCAGTGATGGTGGTGATGATGATGGTGAGAGGCACGTGATTCCGATCCGACAGACACACCGACACGCTCCAGTGTGTGGATGTGCCCATTCATCGCGGAATCGTAGGCATCAGCGCATCAGCGGTCGACAGGTAGGCTTAGCGTTGTCGAAGTGAGTGGCGCGGCAGGGACGAGCGCGACATGTCTCGGTGGATGGCACCAGACGTGCGTGTGTCGGGCGACATGCGCGTGGGGCCATGGTCTGGTACTTTTCCCTCGCCTTTTTCCTTCTTCTCCTTCTTCGCCTTCTTCCCGTTCGTCCATCTCGTTGCCAACACAGCCGCATATCTGAACCATCTGGACATCACATCGCCGTCTCCACCAGAGTCTTCACCACCACCACCACCAACACTCATCGCAATCACCACCACCCACGCCAGTCTCGACCATGTCCACCACACCGCCAACCAAATTCGAAAACCTCACCCCGCTCACCGCCCTCAACACCTCAGCTCCCATCCGCTGGACTCCCACCACCAAGCACAAGATCCTCGCCTTCTGCGCCCGCGAGAAACTGTCCCAGCACTCCCTCTGCCCCACCCTCCTGTCCCATCTCATGAGAGTGCTCGGATGGCATCACACCCTGCACGGCGATCCAGGATTGCCGCTCTACGAGGCCCTGCTGAGGCGCGTCGTCCGGTTCGTGTGCACGCACGTGAGCATGTCCAAGTTGGGCGGAGCGATCGAGGAGGTGCAGGGAGGGGGCGGCGCGGGGAGGTGGAGCTGTCGGTGGAAGACGTACACGAGGGCATGGTCGCTGGAGGGGTGGGACGGGAACACTGGTCGGCCGGCAGGGGATGATGGGGCGTGGAGGAGTGCTGTGGAGAGGGAGGCGGTCAGTGAGAAGGAGGTGGCGGGGAGGGTGGTGAGTCCTTTGCTTTCTCTTTTCCTTCTGGATTTGAGCCCGGGATGTCCGGCGACGGCTGACGATGGTGTTCTCATAGCTGGAGCTGGTGAGGGGTCGGCTCAATAGGGGAGGTGGTGAGCAGGTGGGCAGTCAGACTCGGCCGCTCGATCTGACGGGTGGGGATGACGGTCGTGCGACGAGGTAACTTCATCGAGGAGCCCTGCTTGAGAGAGAGAGAGATATACTGACCTTTGCCCCGAGAAGATCCTCGTCTGCAGCTGGTCACTCGGGGAGCACTCCGGCTCATCCAACCTCTGGCGCTCTCCTAAACCCTCCCTCTGGATCTTGCCACGCCCACACTGGATCATCTAACAACAACGACAGCACCACCTCCGGCCACGACTCCCACCGCTCCTCGCCCCGCACCACCACATGCACTCCCAACCCCGTCCACCACCCTGTCAATCCGCCACCACCCACCAACAACAACAACCCCCACAACCTGCCGGACCACGACCACCCAGTCCCCTACGACACCACCACACCCATGCTCATCGACTCCACGCCCATCTCCACCCACCCCACCTCGACCCACCACCCCAACATCGACCACACCACCCTGCACCCCCTCATCCGCTCCCTCGCCATCACCATCGCCAACCTCACCGGCTCCCACAACTTCCAGCACTCCCTCCACTGGCTCCTGACCGACCCCTTCGCACCCGAGAAGCTGGCCTCCGGCCTCGCCGCCGCAGACCGCGCCCCGGGCCTCGAAGCGGAGAACCTCGCCCTGCGAGACCTCCTCGCCGTCCCCGCACTCGACCTCGATCACGTCCAACGCTTGCAGAGCTCTTCCGTAGCGAAGGAATCCCACATCTCCTCCCTCTCGCTTGCGCTCGCCGAGGCTCAGGCGACGGCGCTCGCGCTCCGGGACGAGGTCGCGGAGTTGCGGGCGCTGGTGGAGAAGGGGCGTGTGGCGTGGGAGGGTGCGAGGGCGGAGCTCGAGATGAAGGGGAGGGAGTGTGAGGTTCTCGGGCGGGCGTTGGAGGGTGCGCAGCGGAGGGAGAGGGAGGGGGAGAGGAAGAAGAGTGGTGGTGGAGGAGGAGGAGGAGGGTTGGCGGCCAGTCGTTGGGCGGCTTCTTCTTCTTCTTCTTCAAACGAGGGAAGGAAGCCTTGTGTTGTCCCTCCTGCTGCCACTGGAGCGGCTGCTCTTCCGAAGGTAGAGAAGGAAGAGCAGGACCGTTCGGATCCCGTACAGCAGCACGTTCCCCCTCGCCCTGCCGCTCCCGTCACCGCGGCTCTCGTGAAGGTGGAGCAGCAGGACCCTCCGGGCCCTCCTCTCATCCCCGCCTCTCCTCGACTGACTTCATCATCATCACCGTCGCTCGAAGCGAATGACCACCACTACTTCTGCGACAGCGTCTCCGCATGCGACGAGCCGTCCGATATTGACGACGACGACAAGGACGACGACGGCGGAGCGGCTTCTTTGTTCCCGGCTGCTGCTGGGTGTGTAGAGGGGAAGGGGAAAGGGAAGGTCATGGTGCTAGGATTGGAGTGGGAGACGCCGGATCAGTGGTGATGGTGGTGGTGATTTTTTCTTTTTTTCTTTTTTCTGTCTGCAGGGAGGTGTTTCTGTGGGGTGGTGTGAGGGATGTAGGCACGGGACGACTCATTGCCGAGGACTTGATGTAGCGTTACGGGAAAGGATATGATCACTCGAGGTAGACTTCCTCTCTTCTTCATATCAGTACTCCCTGCACCACGTCTCTTGATGCAGATACATAGGTAGAGAACTCGAAGCATCAAGTCGACGGCTTGATCATCTTTGCCCAGGTCGTCTGTCTGTCTGTCTACGAAATCACGGATCATTATCATGCTAGGAACGAAGCGTAGGGTGTCACCACCTCTGACCTCCCTCCCCCGCCCCCACCACCCTCTTACAAGCCCTCGTCTTCAGAATCTCCACCTCGCCCCCCAAATCCAACGCATACCGCGACGACCGGAAGTCCCCCCGCGGGTACCCAAACCGATGATTCCACACCATGATCCACTGCACCTCGGGCCCGGTATGCCAGAACCCCCAGACGCTCCCCGTGACCTCCACCGCGGCCGTCCGGAACACCCGCTCCGCCGCCGCGACGTTCCCGCGCGGGAGGCCGACCAGCAGGTGCGCCGGGACGGCGACGGCGTCGGCGTCGGCGAGGCGCGTCGTAGGGTGGCCGGAGCGCTCGGCCGTGTACAGGCATGTGGAGCGCTGGACGGCGGCGTTGAAGAAGCGTTCGCGGTTGGTGGGTTTGCCGCGCTCGTTGCGGGCGGGCTTCTCCTTGAACGGCGGGTTGAATTGGAAGGCGGAGCTGGTCGCTTCTTCGCCGTCGGACACGCGCGGCGAGCGGAACGGCAGAGGCACGTGGCTGAGGTGGTCGAGGGCGCGGGTGAAGAGGCCGAAGATGCCCGGCTGCTGCGGCGGCCGCCTGTCGGGATGGCCGGGGGAGGACGGCGCCCACCACGTCCGGGCTCGCGTTTCCTCGGCATCGCACGTGTCTTCGAAACTGCCGAGGACGTCGAGGGCCGAACGAGCCAGCATCTCCGCGATGATGCTGTTGAGGAAGTCATGTTGCAGGCCGGTGACGTCCTGCTTCCGGCTGGGCGGGTCCCAGCGGCGTCGATGGCTGCTCGGCTTCTCAGACGGGATCTGAATGCCGTAGACCACGTCCGGCTCCCTCACCATGACCGTGTGCCCGCGACCGGTATCGTCGCTGCCATTCGCCCATGACGGGCGGACCCAGCGTCCTGCGATGCTGTGGGCGTCGAGAGAAGGGAGGATGTGGTCGAGGCACCGATTGCGCGATGCGACTGGGGTCCAGCCAGTGGTGCAATTGCGAACCGCCGGCAGGATGAGTTCGTGGAGGACGTCATCGGTTTCGGTCTGGGCAATGACACGGACCTGGTCGAGGACGCGATGCTGCTCTTTAACGGCGGCATCCCTCACGTCCCGTAGCCGCGCCTTCATGTTGGACCACTGCGTTTGGTCCTGAACCCTCGAACACGCCTCGCTGATCGGCCTCCCAGGCTCCTCCGGGAGTCCACCCAGTTCATGGAAGAGACCACCCACGGCAGTCCGAACGCACCTTCGCCATCCCCATGACGCCTCATCCTTGATCTCCTCCAGTGCCTGCGTCTCCTCTGCCTCTGCCGACCTCTCGACCTCGAGTGCCATCTTGGCCTTCTCATCGCCCTGACAGAACGCCTCAAATCCTAGTCGCTGCAGCATGCCCTCTCTGGCCGCCTTGGTCTCCGTATCGGCCTCCCGGACCTTGTCCTCGGCATCCTCCCATCGATCTTTCAGGTCAGGAGACAAGGCGCGACGCAATCGCAGGAACGCCTTAGCGCCACCGTCGAGCTCATCCAAGCCATATCCATTGGGATTCATGTTGCAGGGCGTCTGGTAGATCCAGTCAAACATGTGATAGGGCATGGCATATGCGATTCGTTGGATGAAAGGATCTGCCACCTGTGGGATGAGAGGGACGCCTGTCACCGGATCGAGGCCTTCCGAGGCGACCGTGAAGACGTGCTGCTGGGGAGGAGTCCCAACGTCAAACAGGAGGCGCGGGAGGAAGATGGTGAGCAACCAGCTGCTGGATGCTCCGACGGACAGCGTCACCACGAATCCGAGAAAGACCGTCACATACTGCACGATGGTGCTCTGCTCGACGAACCATTCGACTCCGGGATCCATTGCATCGTAAAGCCGGTCCAGGGCACGCCTGTTTGGCGCCCGCTTTGTTGGAGCCCGTTCGTTTGGCGCACGCCTTTTCGGAGCACGTTCGTTTGGCGCCCGTTGGCTTGAGACACGACGCGGTCGAGACATGGTGGTGCAGGAACTGGGCCTGAATTGGACTGAGCAGAAAGCCGCATATGCGAGAGAATCGTGAAAGAAACAAGAAGCCGAGTTCCACTGTTGTTGTTGTTGTTATTTGTTGTCGCATGCCGCAAGGAGATGATGCGGCGTGCCACGGGCGCGTCCCGACAACCTGCAGCTGGTCGCGCAATCCCGCCTTTGATGATCGAATCCATCGAACAAAGCGCACCGATCCTTTGACGCACGCGGATTATTGCCTGAACTGACTGACGCATGAACTCCGGATTCAGTGAGCGCGTCATGTCGGTATTGCCCGAACATGAGAAGCTGAACGTGATGGTTGGAGCAAGAACCGAAGCCAGTCGACCTCCATCATCCCTACATGTATCATTCCATGACATTCCCGGGCAGATATTGCGGCCGATCCTGCCAGAACTGTCGGGTCTCAATGAGAGCCATACGCACGGAGCCGAGGATATGGATATAGTCGACCACCTCACTTGTCGTTGGCAGCAAGCTCAAGTATGCTCGTGTCATTGGTCTTCTCGCCTATCTCTGATGTTCTAGCTCGGCTTGCTCGCAAAGAGCCGCAAAGGTGGTGAAGTGTCCCGGAATACCGGAAGCGGCAGTCAGGAGGCGCCTAGGAGGTCGAAACAAGCGCAACATGTCAGGTAGCCAAAAGCATATCATCCTGTCCTTGCATGTAGCTCGCACAGCGGCATTGTCCCTCTATCTTCTCTCACGTGCTCGCCACCGACACACCGTCTATTCCATCCCACGTCTCGACAACTGCCCATGGTCGCATTCCGCAGTATCCGTCTATCCTGCCCAATGCGTTGACTGCCACGCCGAACCCCGCACATCGGTATCCCCGCCCAACATCCCGAGCGCAGACCCAATCGTCGACGGCATCGGTGTCGATGGAAAGCGGCCGAGCGCACGTCCAAGCTCTTTCATCAGGTAGGGCGGCATAGGCGCGTAGCCACCTGGCACTCCATCATCGTCATGGGTTGAGAGCGCAGGTCCGGCGAGGCTTCGGTGCGGCTGGAGCGCGGGCGGCAAACGGTAGCGATCGGCGACAGAGAGGTCGAGGCCTCCTGCACAAGCACAGGTTAGCTCGCAAAAGCGAAGAGCTCTAGATTTGGGCTTACCTTTCACAATGTCGGCGGCAGCGGATATTACGCGTTTCGTGTCACTCGCATTGTACCACGCCGGCGCCTGTCCGGTCAAATCCTCACTCCGCAACCTCCTGCCCACGGCACGCAGCAGGCCATGGAGCAAGCCCCAATCAAGCAGGGTATTGTACGTCAGCATGCCGAGCTGTTGCGCAACATTGGCCAGGAACTCGCCGGACGGTGCGACGGCGTGAGAGAAAGTCGTGTGGTCTGGGAAACTGGACAGGGGCCGAATGAAGTACGTCAGACGATCGTTGGTCGCATCGTCGAGGTCGAAGGGTTGGGAGAGCATGATGAGATGTGGCTCCAGAGAGAAGTAGGTCTGCTCTCGTTCGCGTGCAGTCGGTCAGTCGTGTGATGAAGACGAACGGGCGAATCGGGTATGGCTTACACGATCACGGAGATGGGCAGGCAGCTGCGCGGCGAAGAATTGTGCCTGGGCTATCATAGCACGATAATTCGCATTGTCCTGAGTACCATCAGCCTCTTTTCCTCCAGACCAACGTAAAGACGTGAAAGGCAGGCGTACAGAGAGAGCCAAGTCGGTCGCTTGATCGCGGCGCTGTGATGCCGCCGGCATCGTGCGGAGGAGTGTCTGCCGGGCCTGATCTGTTATGATGTAAACGGGCGACGGGGTTGTCGGCGCAATGTCGAAAACATTGCTGATTCCGCGGTGGTCGGTCTTTCTGTTGGCAGAGGCGGAGGTTGCTGCTATGCACGGTCGCATGCACGTCGCCGAGTGGGACCAAACCACCTGAGTTCGTGGACATCGGCCTCCGTTGATCCTCCTTTCGGTATGAACGAGTGTCCAAACCATTCCAAGTGACTACTGTCTGTCGACCATAGCGCCCATGCCGGACGCCATGAGCAGTTTTTGGGGCAAGAAGGTACGCCTTATCCATTTGCACCTCTGACTGTGCCTCCAGCCGGCTCGTTCGCTGACTCTTCCTCGGTGCCGCAGGACCCGCGCACACCAGCGAACCACAAAGACCAAGACCCCGAGCCCAGGCGCTCACAGCTGATCCAAGAGCTTCGAGAGGCATGTCCCATCTTGTGCCCGCAGGCGCCTGAGCTCATCGATTGCTGACGACCGCCGCAGACAGGCAAAGCCACCCATGATGTCTACCTCGCCGCGGACACGCTGCTGCGTGCCTGTGATCGCCGCACCGAGCCCGTCGACGAAGCTGCGGATGCCCGGGCGGAAGAAGAGGTGACGCGCGCGTACCTGGAGTTGATCGCGAGCGCTACGCAGTGGATGCGTGTCGTCGAGGCGGGCAAGGTGAGGCAGAAAGAGAGGTGGGGATGATGGGAAGGGTGGATGCATCGAAGTGGTTCGAATGTTGGAGACTAAGTCCATGATGACGGGAGGCCTTGGATGCCATTGCGCAATGTCCCACTCATGGCACCACGCGCGAGGGCAGGCCATCAGAAAAGTCACCGATGCGACGATCACGACATATGGCCATTACGGGCGCTTGTACGGGCTGGGCCGGGCCGCATCAGGATCCCTCTCTTTTTTCATCATCAACAACAGAAACCTTTTGAGCCTGTATCACAGCGGGAAAGGATTCCTTCAATTTCTCACTGCAAGTTGCCGTATCGCGGCATACATGTACATGGCGCGGGAAGACCATGTTCGCGTATGATTATACGGATGACGGCAGTCCCTGGACCGACCGGCTACGACCTGCGACATCCCCCTCCACAGTCGGACATGTCGCGCGACCCATGCGCCCATCGCTGCAGCATGTCTTGGCACGGTCGACATCCTATCAGGCCGGCATCTCTCGCTGTGACGGGCGACATTCACGATGGTATCGCGTCACTCATGGCCCCATCTCTGCAGGTCTCAGCATTGTCGACAGGGCAGGTCTCAGCATTGTGACAGCCATCTGCGAGTGGCACATCAATTCTACCACAAGTATCAGCTCCTTTTCCCATTCCTCCCCTTCTCCTCTTGGCACACGTTCGTTCTCGACCATCTCCGATACCTTCACCTCCCACTTCAGCCTACATTGGAGTCATCTTCGCTGATTCCCGTCCATCCTTGTTGCCAATCACCAGCCGCGACGAGTTTCTTCAGCTTCGAATTCGCATCCATCGTACATCCCATCCAGGACCACCGACATCATGGCCGCCCCAGACATGGCAAGCGATCTTCCCTGCCTGAACATCTCTGGGAGTACCTATTGACCGTCCTTAGATGTATGAGAATTTGACCGCGGACGACCTCAAGAGCGAGCGTAGCCGGATCACCTGGAGTCCGGAGACACGCGACAAGATCTTCAGGTTCTGTGCCCGCAAGGGCCTATCCCACGGCGCTTTGGACCCGCGTAATGTGGTGCAACTCATTACGCATCTCGGTTGGGATACTCCCGACAACGACCTCTACGAGGCCATTCTCACCAAGATTTTGCCCTTCATTCGCGTTCGTGTCTCCCAGCTCTCCTTTCTTGCACAGGCCAGAAGCTAATCCCGCTCGCAGAACAATGTCAACGGCGTCGTGTTGAAGCCCGCTCTGGTCATCGAGAAGGGCAAGGGCAAGACGGACCCGAGCACATGCTTCTGGGCGACGTACGTCCGCAACTGGGACAAGGTTCTGGACATCAAGACCAACCACGATAACCCAACTAGCGAGCCCATCACCTACATGCCAGCGATCAGCCAGCCATACATGGCGTATTCGGTTTGCGAGAAGAAAGTCCTTCTCCTGCGCAAGGCCATCCTCTCAGGCCCCACGACTATCCCGGAGACTCCAGCCCCGACCAGACCGGCGACTACGACCTTGCCGGAAACTACCGAACTGGCAGCCACTCGTGCTGAGCTTGCTACTGCTCGCACCACTGTGGCCGATCTGCAGCAGCGGGTCGGCCAGCATGATGCTTGGAGGAACACCTTCGCCTCCCAGCTCGCTACCGGTCTCGGTCAGGATGTCTCCTCCTTCGTCAACCAGGCGCGCTCCCCGGCGCTCCTAAGCGAGACCATTCTCCAGCTGTTTCACACGGCGCTGGGCAAGTACAAGCAGGCTAAGCAGGCCGAAGAGAGGTCGTCATCCGAGCAGACGAGCCTCGCCCAGAAGTCCGAGCGCCTTCACGAGGAGCTGATGGTCACCCGGGGTGAGCTGGCGGCGGCCAATACGCGCTACAACCGCCTCAAGGCCATGTCGGTCCCGCGCGTCGCCTCTCCGCCGGCCTTGTCTATCAGCTCTCCACCCAACGTGCTGAATCCACAGTTCCCGGTCCTCCCGCAGCAGGCTCCGGAAGACTACTACCGCGGCAGCCATTCTGGGACGGCTGGGTCTCTCGCGAACGCCGGCCCGGACGCTGCTCGCCTGGCCGAGTTTCTGAGTCGCAGTACCGACTCGCCGCCCATGCTGGCTAGGATTCACACTTCTGACGGCTTGATCGACATCTGATCGGGACTTGCCAGCATCTGGACGCCTTTGGCCGAGTTGGTCAGCTCAGCTTGGCCGGACTGGTGGCTATTAGGTGATGCATCGCTTACATGAAGATCTCTTTCTCTCGGACGGGGCTGGAATACAGATGGGCAGGGAACATACTTGCGCGGGTTGGGTCGACTGGGTGAGTTTCTTTTGGTGCGAAGAAGGTCTGGTTTTCGATTCTGTCTGCTGGCGATTGCATTTGGTGTTCGATTCTGTCTGCTGGGGATTGCATTTGGTCTTGGATTCTGTCTACTGGCGATTGCATTTGGTTTTCGATTCGATCTGCTAGCGGTTGCACTTAGGATATGATTGGCATCTACGACTTAATGACATGCAGAATCAGAAAGATAGCAGTGACGAATGACATGACAGCAAACAAACATGAAGAATGGTCAATCTCCTTGCGGCCCTTCTTCTTGATGATGATAGTGATGATGATGATGATGATAATGATAATGTAGTTGTATACTTCTCCAGAGTAAACGAGGAAACGCCTTCTTTTACTTCCTCTCGATTCAGCCTCACTGTCTCTTACTCCTGCATCTTCTACACAAGTGCTCGTCCAATACACATCTGTTGTTCCCTATTCTACTTGAGTTATCTATAGTACGAGATCTCATCTATATTGCGAGATCTCATCCATATTACAAAATCTCATCTATATTGCGAGTAGCTCAGACTACGTCAATCTAGCTAGCATAGGGTTTAGGCTCCTACAACTAAGGTTACAAGCTAGAGACAGGAAGGCCTAATACGTACTAATCGCTCTCTAATTAATATATATAGCTAAGGGCTACAATAACAAGCGCTTTAATAGAGAAGCCTAAAATACATACGTATAATAATAGAAAGAGGTAATATACGACGAGCGAAGATATAAAAAATAGTCTACGCCTACTAGAATTAGCGCTCTAATACTATAGTCTATAATTATATCTAAGTATAACATTCTTACTTCTTCTCTTATTCTCTAAAGCTAGATAGAGGAAATATAAGAGTAAGGTACTCTAGTACTCTTATTTCTAGCTCTATAGTATAGGTATATATAATAGGATAGATGTTACCTATATACTCTCTTAGAGAATAGTAGCGAGATCTTTGTAGCGACAACTATTATTATCTGTTATTCTTCGTAGATATAAGTTATAGCTACCTACTACAAAATAAGACCTCTTATACTCGCTCCTAAAGAGAGAGAGTTTTTATAATTCTCTAAACCTATATATATATACTATTATATAGATATCTACATCTTTGTAAATTCTAGCTCTAAGCCTTACTAACCTATATAAATTATAAGCGCTCTATCGCTCTATCTACTAAGTAACTTTCGCTATCTATAGGTATCTAAATAGTAATAGCGAGATATAGTATTAATCTAGGATTTTGTTATATCTTATTAGTTAAGCTCCTAATTATCTATAGCGCGAGCTAGCTTAACATTATATATAGGACTATATACTAGTAGCTAAGAAGTACTTATAGTCTCTCCTAATAGCTAGATTAATAGCAAAATCTTAGTCTCTAATATTAGTAAGCTAAGTATGCGCGTATACTTAATACTTATAGATAGGTCTACTAATATATTAACAAATTGTCTTATATAAGTCTAATCGCTTAAGAGTTCGGACTAATATCTAAGTATATCTAACTATTAGCTAATCTAATATTAAAGTAGTCTACGACCTATAAGATTATATTATCTTTTAATAACCTCGAGGTCCTAGTAGACTAGCCCTAGCTACTATACAATTGTTTTTATAGTTAATACCCCTTCGGTAATAGCTAACGCTAGACTTAGAATCGCTAAGTAAATATTTCGTAGAGGAATATTTCGAGGATAAATATTTCGAGGATAAGAATATTATTATTATAGAGGTCCTTTATAGACGCAGATTACTATAGGTATAATATTAGACTTTTACTAAAGTAAACTCTCGCATAATAACGCTCGTAAAGATAGCTATATATAATAGCTACTACTTTTTCGAAAAGATAGCTAGTCTATTAGTACTCTTCGAACTCTATATAGTAAATTAATATATTTAGGTCTTAGACTTATAGTATTCTAAGAAGTTAAGTCTATCTATCGAATAACTAAGATATTAATATAGTCGTACTACTATTTATAAAAGATAGTTAATCTAATAGTACTTTTTAAACGCTATATAGTAACTCGATATATTTTTACGTTAGACTTATAGTACTCTAGGAAGTCAAGTCTATTTGTAGAATAACTAGAACGTTACTATAATAATAAGGCTAGTAGAAGAGGGAGTGTACCTTAAAAGGCTAGCTCTTAATAGCCTAACAAAATATTATATTATAATCCTAGAAGTATATCGAGTAGAGTAAGTTCTTATCTTATCTCGACGCCTATATATATAGGAAGGTCAGATAGTAGAACTAAAATAGTCTCCTAGTTCAAAGGTATAATAATAGTTATCTATATAAGTAAAGAAGTAGTATAAGCTAGTAGATTAGAAGTAGTCTTAGATTAGGTTAGAATAGATATATTAGAGGAAGTACTTATACCTAGGTTTTATAGGTTAGGTAAGAGAGATATAATAATAGTATTATAGTTAATATTAAAAAAGGGTAAAGAGTAGTCTTATACCTTCCTACCTAAGTTAGAGTAAGAAGAGTTATACTAGAAATAACTCTCTAGTCCTCTAACTAAGACCCTATAAGCTTAGCCCTAATAGGAGTATTTAAAGGGAGGAGAGAAGAGAAGTTTCCTCTTCTCTCGAATAGAACATATATTTACTACTTTGTCTATACTTATATATATCCTTTTCTAATATAATATATTCCTCCTATAGCTACTTCCGTATACGTAAATCTATTACTTATAAGAGTGCCGGATCTTAATTTAATAGGTTATAAGCCTAGGTTTTGCCTATAGCTAGGAATCGAATTTATTAGAAGAGTGTTTTTAATCTACTAATTAATTAAAGGTAGACTTAAGGCTACTACTATACTATATAGAAAGACTAGAGCTAATTAGAGGACTAATTTAGAGAACTTCTAGGGCATATATAAGTTGTAAAAGCGCCTAGTAACTACCTAGACATAGTTAAAGTTTATAGTAACCTTAGAAAAAACTATACTAGATTCGACTTAAAACTACTACTTCGTTTATCTCTTATTTAATTTTTTATTTACTTGTTTATTTAATTTTGATTCTTCTTACTATAGATTCTACTAAGGACTAGAAGAAGGTCCCTATCCTTACTTAAGAGAACAAAAAGCTTTAGTTTAAGTAGATAATACGACTACTTATATTAAAGAAGATTATATAGCTACTAGATCGAAAGGCCCCTCTCCTAACTAGCCTAAAGATAGCGATTATAAATAGCGAGATTCCGAGAGTTAGAGAGACTAGAATATAACTACCTCGTCCTCTATTAGCCGCTTAGTAGGCGTCTCCTCGCATCTAGAAGTTGTAATTAGAATCTAATATATTAGTATCTAGGATAAGTAATATATACCTTAGCGAGGACTCTACTAGTTAGGGTAGTTAGAGTGCTAGTTAGAGTACTACTAGTTAGAGTACTAACTAGAGTACTACTAGTTAGAGTGCTAATTAGAGCTCCTTAAGCTAGAATATTAGAGTAGTACTATAGGCGACTATATTAGAAGGAAGGCATTTATAGTATATATTTAGAAATTAGATATATAAGCTAGTAAATACTAATAAGTAGTACTAGAATAACTCTATAGCTCTATTCGAGATAACTCGGAGCCTAGACGAGATTAACTTATCTCTAATACTAAAGTATACTATAGCTATAGACACGTAGGCTCTCCTAAACGCAAAGTATACTAAGTACCTTCTAACTTCGTTAAGAGTATACTAGTAATAGTATACAACCTATAAGATAAAGGAGGATATAATAATCGATAATATCTTTATAACTTTATTAAACTTCTTACGTAAGATTATTAGTATCGAGCTAGATATAAAGATCTTATACTTATACGATAGAGTAGTCTAGTAGTTACTAAACGCGTTACTAGAGTAATACTACGATCTTAGATAGATAATCGACCTAATAGGTATAAAGGATAGTATAAAGATTATATATATCTTATTCGAAGAAGAAGCCTAGATATAAGGCTCTAACTATATAATAAGTATAGAGGCTAGAAGAGCTAGGTCGTACTATCTTTATAGCTTATCCGAACATCTAGTTCCTAAGTACCTAAGCCTATTAGAATGCTAAAAGATACTAAAGGAGAAGAAGAATAAGAGGAGGTCTAGCTTATAGCGCTAAAGAAAAGCGAATATAACTAACCTAAAGACTCTAACGTAGAAAATTAAGGTACTTAAGAAGTTAAAGAATAAGTCTAGTTAGAGTAAGTCGTAACTAGGTAAGAAGAATAAGAAGCACTCTAATAAGAGTAAGAGTAAGCGGAAGTATAAAAAGAGTAGGGTATATATAGCCGAAGCTAGTCTATTATTCTTAAGTAACTCTAATTTAGAGTGCTCGAGTTCCTCTAAGAGCTCGGACTCCTTTAATATCGAGAGTAAAGATAAATATAAGTTAGTAGAAGCCGCGGCTAATTATAAAGATAAGCTTCTATAAGGTATAATTCTTCTTAACTCTAGTATATTAGCCTATATATCTAATAATAAGAATCTCTTTAGAAAGCTAAACCTAACCGATTTAAGAAAAATAAAGGTTGGGGGTAGCTTCCTAAAGAGTAGATAAAAGAGTATAATAGAAGTCTCTAATATATTTAAAGGAAATCTTATAGTATCTACGCTCTATATTCTAAACCTAGGTATTACTCTAATCTTAGGTTAAAAGCTTATCTATAAATTCGATTTAGTTAGAATAATACTTCCTAATACATTCTATATAGTAAACTCAAATATCGATCTAGTTCTTAAATATTGTTCTTACTATAGTATCTATTAACTCTAGAAAGTCTATAGTACCTTAGTCCTTTAGACTAACAAAGTAGAGAATAGAGTAGAGTCTCTACTTACTCTAATAGCAGATATAGATAATTCTAACTAAGCCGCGTATAAACTCTAGAATCTCTAGTATCGTTACTTCTTATACTATAGTATATCTAAGCTAAGATTCCTTTATAAGGTTACTACGCTAAAAAGCCTAGTACCTATTATCGATAGCTTTAACTATAAGACATATAGAATTACTAATATAAAAAGGAAGTAGAGAAAGGTAACTAACTAAAAGCGTTAGATCCTTAAACTTATCTTACTTAATATCTATAGTCTCTTACTACTATTAAGAGAAGAGCATAGGTACTTCCTTATTATTATCGATAATTACTTATAAAAGGTATAGGCGTACCTCCTTAAGAAGAAGTCGGACTTAGCTAAGGTACTTCGATATTAGCGAAAGAAGGTCGAGCTTTAGACTAATAGCTTTAAGCCTAAGATAGTAAGAAGTAATAATATAGGTAAACTCCTATCTATTCTAAAGGAATAGGAGTTAGAGTATAGTATAGAGCTTAACCTAACTAAGATATATAACTCTAGGGCAAATAGTATTACTAAAAAGTATGTTAGAGATACTAAATAGGTAGTTAGAGTAAAAATAGAGGACGCTAGGCTCCTAATAAAGTTCTAGCTAGAAGCTCTAACTATAAGCTAATATATCTATAACCTATGCCTAGTTAAGATCGATAATCTCTTATTAACGCTAGAAGAGGCTTAGTTAGGGATACGACTATTAGTCCACTATATATACGTTTAGAGGTACTAGGTTATCTTATATATTCACCTAAAGTCGATACCTAAGGATTCGTATAGAGACAAGCTAATAAATCGAAGATATAAGAGAGTGTTTATTAGGTATATTAAGGATACTACAAAGATATAGAAGATCTAGGCACCTAATTTAAGGCAGGTAATTACTATAGGGTCTATTAAATTCTTCGAGAAAAGTAAGAAAGGTAATATCAAACTTAGCTTTACTCCGAAGAATTAGAGTAGTTCTATACTAACGTAAAAACTAGTTAGGCGCCTACTAAAGCCTAATCTAAACCTAATACATCTATTACTACTACTAAAGCCTAATCTAAATCTAACGCCGCTAAGCCTAACTATAATATATAGAGTCGCGACATATATCTAACTACTATAGCTACTAAAACCTAACGCGAGCATCGAGAGATATAACCTAGACTCTAATAACGAGCTAGAGAAGTTAGAGTAATAGGAGAAGGAGTAGGGCTAGTAAGAGTAGGTCTAGCTAAAGTAAGAGCTAGTAGCTCTACCTATACTCCTCGCTCTAGTACTAGGTAAGAGGATAAGGATAGTATTAGATAGATTAGAGGAAGTTAGAGTAGATAGAGGCCTACTAAGATAGTTAAGTAAAATAACTAGTAAGAGAAGTTGTAATTAGAGAGACGAAGGGAGGTAGGATAAGTTAAAGAAGGCTATAGAGACGATTAATAGCTTTATTACTATCTATAATACGACGTTAGGTATAAATATAGAAGAAGAGCTCTATTAGTATAAGGATAGGTAGTTTAGGTTTATAGAAGATATAGAAGAATGCGGCCTAGTAGTAGTAGGAGCTAGAATACGACTATTAGAGAAGATACCTATCCTAAAGATATACGAGTAGGTAGTCTCTAATAAGAAGTAGGAACACTTATAGCTAGAGGCTATATAGGTAGAAACTATAGCGTTAGAAGGTAACCTAACCTATAGGGCTATACTCGTACTAGTAGGAGCTAATCTAATTATATCGAAATAGGTCTTCGATATAAAATATAATACTAATAGATCGGTTAATAAGTTTAAAGCTCGACTTATTACTAGGAGATTTAGCTAGGTACTTAGAGTAGACTTTAAAGATATATTCGCCCTAATAGTTAGATATAATACTATTTGCCTCTTTATAGCTATAGTATATATGAATAACTAGGAGCTACACTAGGTCGACATTAATAATACTTTTATAGAGTTAGTCCTAAAAGGGGTTATTCTAATATATACTCTGCCTAGAGTTAGAGTTAACCTAGGCGAGGTACTTAAGCTAGAGAAGAGCTTATACGGCGTAAAGTAAGTAGCCTAGACTAGTACTAACTCTATAAAGGAAAGATTAAGAAGATTAGGTTTGTTTAGAGTAGAGCTAATTCCTACCTCTTTGTCTACTCTACCTAGAAGATAATAGTCCTAGTATATAGAGATAATATTATAATAGAGGCAGAAAGTATAACTAATATAGACTACTTTAAGAAGAAGTTCGCGACATTCTTTAAAATTAAGGATCTAGAGGAAGCGAACTACCTTCTAAAAGTTAAGATTATTAGAGACTAAAAAGTAGATACTTTACGCTTAGACTAGACGTACTATATTAAAAAGGTACTAGATAAGCTTATAATATTAGTAGAGAGTACTTCTCTAACCTAATTACCCCTAGATAGCTATAATATAATTAGAGTATTAGGACCTAATAATATTAGAGTAGATAAGAAAGAATACTAAGAAGCTATTAGTAGCTAGATATATATAGGCGTCTTAACTAGACCTAATATTATATTCGTACTTAGAAGACTAAGCTAGTATATATTAGACCTAGCTAAGTATTATTAATAGGCTCTAAAGAAGCTTAGAAGGTATATACGCTTATTAAAAGACCTTAGAATTATATATAATACGAAGGTATAAGATATACTTATAAGGTACTCTAACTTAGACTATACGATAGATAAGTTAGACTATATCTTAGTACTAGAGAATATATTTATACTTACTAGAGGACTAGTATTATAGGCTAGTAAGAAGCAAAAGTTAGTAGTAGGCTTAATAATAGAAGTAGAGTATATAGTAATAGCGAGGTATATAAAGTAGTTATAGTTCCTTTATTAGATCCTTTAAGATATAAAGATATAAAGATATATTAGTTAGAGCCTATATATTAAGGAGGAGATAAAGTTCGCTATTAGATTACTAATAGTATAGCTATAAGGAGATAACTAAGCGGTAATTACCCTTATAAAGAATATATACGCTAGTAAGAAGTTAAAGTATATCGACGTAGCCTACTATTATTAGAGAGACTTCTATAGGAAAGGTATTATCTCTATTAGCTATATTAAGACCTCTAATATAATTACTAACGGCCTAACGAAACTAAAACTAAGGCTCTAATTTAAGAAGATAGTAGAGTAGCTTTAGCTAAGGAAGTAATCTTTTGCTTTACTTTTCTTTCTATTTCTACAATTATAGCTACTACTAGAGAGTAGTAATATAATATACTACTAGACTAACCTACTACCTTAGATAATCTTGTTTTGTTACTAGGAACTTATAAATTGTAATTAGGATGCTTATACTACTAGCGGCCTACTCTAGACCTATAACGAGTACTCTACCTATTACTCTAACTACTATAATAACTAGCCTAGGATAGACCTATATTAGGCTACTTAGAAACTTTACTAGCACTCTAACTACTACTCTAACTACTACGACGACTAGCTTAGGATAGACCTACGCTAGGCTACTTAGAAACGTCGCTACTAATCCTATTATTAGGCGTTTTAGTAATCTCCTAGTAAAACTATTACTAATTATAGAACTCTTACTAGGCCCTTCCTCTACCTACCTTAGTAATACTATAGAGTAGATTCTTAGGAGGTCTCTATATAATAATACGAGAGCTTAGATAAGTAGGATATAGACTCTAACAAAGAGTACCTAAGTACTACTTAGCCCTAGAGGCGCCTAGGTCGAAATTAGAGGATAGCCGATATTTAGAAGGCGAGCGCTTAGTAGGAGGAGGAATATTATAGTTATCTAGAGTAGGGGACAAATAGATACTACTCTATATACTCCTAACAGGCTAATCTCTTAGACTCCTACGCGAGAAGATTAGAC
Organism: Teratosphaeria viscida; assembly: GCA_020826765.1. NCBI lineage: Eukaryota > Fungi > Ascomycota > Dothideomycetes > Mycosphaerellales > Teratosphaeriaceae > Teratosphaeria > Teratosphaeria viscida. Next base: position 63,186 of record JAHESH010000102.1, read on the forward strand.
TCGTACTAGTTATAGAGATATCTAGCCTAGAAGGTTAATAATAAGTTAGAAGAGAAAGAGTTACTAGGATCTCCTACTTCTATCTTTTCTTCTAGGCCTCTCTAAGCGACTAATACCTCTAACTAAGAATCCTAGTACTCTAACGCCTCTAACTAGGAATATTAGAGCTTAGACGTCTCTAACTAAGGTTTATACCTTATATAAGACTTAGGCTTAGGAGGGCCTTTAGGTCTATACTATAGGCGGTCTATAAGGAGTTAATATATATATATACTACTTATAGTCTACTAGTAGTTCGGTAGAAGGAAGGATCTTACTATACTATAGGTAGTCTACCTATAGCCCTAAGAGGTAGACTCCTACTCTCTTACTACCTATAGACTATAGGTAGTCGAAAGAAATTAGATTCTCTATTAGATCCACTTCTAGTATAAAAAGGGCTAGATAGAAGTCTAGGAGAAGAGAGGTTCTTCGATAAAAGAGAGGGTTCCTCTTAGAGGGAGGAATCTCTCTTCCTTCTCTAAGATTACTAATCTATATAGATAGGGGTCTATTATCTCCGCTATAACTCTACCTTATTTATATAGTCTCTATATACGTATAAGGCCTCTTTATAGAGTAATCTTTATATCTGTTTTAGGGTAGCGGCTCTAATAGCCCCCTTTACTTAATCTTAGCCTCTACCTACAAGTCTAGAAGGATAAGGTCCTACTAGTCTATTAAGGTAGATAGGAACTATTAAGGAGATCGAGGGAGAAGATAAGTAGGTATATAACTAACTACTCGGTTAGTAAAGTTAGCCTAGAGAAGGTAATAAGCGTTAAGAAGGCGAGGAGGAGCTAGGAGGCTTTAATCGAGAAGATAATAAAGAATTAGTCTATAGATAGGTTTGTACGCTCTAAGATTATAAGTAGGAACTCTAGCTCTAAGCTAATATTACTCGCCTATAGGCTAAGTTATAGGACTACTATAGCTAAAAGCGATCTACTAGTAGACTACTAATAGGTAGATACTTCTTAGCGTAGTAGACTATTAAGGAGCTAACTAATTATAAAGGGAGGAATTTTAAGTAGTTAGAAGACTTTATTATCGATTATAAGATTACTTTCCTCTAAGCTCTATACCTCTACGAGGAGGACCTCTAGTAGGTAACCTAGGCTATATAGTATCTTTTAGATACGTCGAAGGACTATTAGAGGGTATAGTAGAAGTCGAAGGGCGAAGAAGAGTATTAAGCTATTACCTAGAAGTATTTTAAGAACTTCTAAGCCTAACTCTTAGATAGCCTAGAGGATCGACTCCTTTAAGCCTATATAAAGTACGTAGGTTATAGGTAGAAGTCGGACTAGATAGCCTAAGCCTTTCTTATATATATAGAGGAGCTTAAGAACTAGATAGATCCTTAGTATACTAAGAAGTAGCTCCTATACTACTACTTCGCTCGACTTATAGATAAGCTATAGAAGGCTATTATTAACTATAACGCTACTCCTATAACTTAGGATAAGCTTATAGATCTTACTTCTAGATTAAGAAAGAACATTCTAAAGAAGAAGATAGCTAAGAAGCTTATAGAGAAGAAGCCTATATTAAAGGCTTCCTCTACAAAGGATAAAGATAAGTCGAAGGATTATACTACTAATAGTCTATCTAAGAAACCTAAATGCGACGTAAGTAAGTTAAATTACTATAGGTATAGTAAGAAGGGCTATATCTAGCCTAATTATCCTAAGAATAATTTAGGTAGTAATCCTAATAAGACTCCTATTATTCTAAAAAAATCTTAAGCCTAGCTATAGGCGGATTAGTAATAGCTAGGCAAAAATACTCGAATACTAATAATACTATCTAGCTACTTAAGAGTAAAGAAGTTATTCGCGACTAGTATATTTTATATACTCTATATAGCTTATCTACTAACAATTTAGAAGTAAGGATTATATTTAATACCTATAGATAAGTTACGCTATTAGACTAGCGTGTCGTAGTTAAGTACGACCTTTCTAAGGTCGTAGCCTAGATTCTAGATATTAGCTAGCTAGACTCCTAAAGCTAGAAGTACTATAGTATATATAAGTTATAGCTTATAATAACTAATTATATTATTAAAAAGGAGTAAAGAGTAGTCTTATACCTTCCTATCTAAGTTAGAGTAAGGAGAGTTATACTAGAACATAACTCTCTAGTCTTCTAACTAGGGCCCTATAAGCTTAGCCCTACTAGGACTATTTAAAGGGGGGAGAGAAGAGAGGTTTCTTCTTCTCTTTAAGATAAGACATACTTATTACTTTTATCTATACTTATATATATCTTTTCCTAATATAATATATTCCTCTTATAGCTACTTCTATATACGTAAATCTATTATCTATAAGAGTGTCGGATCTTAATTTAATAAGTTATAAGCCTAGGTTTTGCCTATAGCTAGAAGTCGAATTTATTAGAAGAGTGTTCTTAATCTACTAATTAATTAAAGGTAGACTCGAGGCTACTACTATACTATATAGGAAGACTAGAGCTAATTAGAGGACCGATTAGAGAACTCCTAACGTATATATAAGTCGTAAAAGCGCCTAGTAACGAACTAGACATAGTTAAAGTTTATAGTAACCTTAGGAAAGACTATACTAGATTCGACTTAAAACTAGTACTTTGTTTATCTTTTGTTTAATTTTAGTTACTTGTTTATTTAATTTTAATTCTTTTTACTATAGATTCTACCGAGGACTAGAAGAAGGTCCCTACCCTTACTCGAGAGAACTATAAGCTCTAGTTTAAGTAGGTAATAGGACTACTTATATTAAAAAAGGTTATATAGCTACTAGATTAAAAGGCCCCTCTCCTAGCTAGCCTAGGGATAGTAATTATAAACGGCGAGATTCTAAGGGTTAGAGAGACTAGAACGTAACTACCTCGTCTTCTATTAGCCGCTTAGTAGGCATCTCCTCGCGCCTAGAGGTTATACTTAGAGTCGAATATATTAGTATCTAGGATAAGTAATATATACCTCGGCGAGGACTCTACTAGTTAGAGTAGTTAGAGTGCTAGTTAGAATACTATTAGTTATAGTACTAGTTAGAGTACTACTAGTTAGAATACTAATTAGAGCTCCTTAAGCTAGAATATTAAGGTAGTACTATAGGCGACTATACTAGAGGAGAGGTATTTATAGTATATGTTTAGAAATCAGATATATAAGCTAGTAAATACTAATAAGTAGTACTAGGATAACTCTATAGCTCTATTTAAGATAACCTAGAGTCTAGACGAGATCGACTTATCTCTAATACTAGAGTATACTATAGCTATAGATACGTAGGCTTTCCTAAATATAAAGTATACTAAGAACCTTCTAACTTTGTTAAGAGTATACTAGTAATAGTATATAACCTATAGGATAGAGGAGGATATAATAATCGATAATACCTTTATAACTTTATCGAACCTCTTATATAAGATTATTAGTATTAAGCTAGATATAAAGATCTTATACTTATATAATAGAGTAGTCTAGTAGTTACTAAACGCGTTACTAGAGTAATACTATAATCTTAGATAGACGATCGACCTAATAGATATAAAGGATAGTATAAAGATTATATATATCTTATTCGAAGAAGAAGCCTAGATATATAGCTCTAACTATATAATAAGTATAGAGGCTAGAAGAGCTAGGTTATACTATCTTTATAGCTTATCTAAATACCTAGTTTCTAAGTACCTAAGCCTATTAGAGTACTAAAAGATACTAAAGGAGAAGAAGAATAAGAGGAGGTCTAGCCTATACTACTAAAGAAAAGCAAATATAACTAACCTAAAGACTAACGTAGAAGATTAGGATACTTAAGAAGGCGAAAAACAGGTCTAGTTAAAGTAAGACGCGACTAGGTAAGAAGGATAAGAAGCACTCTAATAAGAGTAAGAGTAAGTAGAAGTATAAAAAGAGTAAGGCATATATAGCTAAAGCTAGCATATTATTATTAAGCGACTCTAATTTAGAGTGCTCGAGCTCCTTAGAGAGCTCGGATTCTTCTAACGTTAAGAGCGAAAATAAGTACGAGTTAGTAGAAGCTATAGCTAATTATAAAGGTAAGCTTCTATAAGGTATAATTCTTCTCGACTCTAGTATATTAGCCTATATATCTAATAACAAGAATCTCTTTAGGAAGCTAAACCTAACTAATTTAAGAAAAGTAAAGGTTAGAGGTAGCTTCTTAGAGAGTAGATATAAGAGTATAATAGAAGTCTCTAATACATTTAGGAGAAGTCTTATAGTACCTACGCTCTATATTCTAAACCTAGGTATTACTCTAATCTTAGGTTAAAAGCTTGTCTAGGAATTCGATTTAGTTAGAATAATACTTCCTAATACGTTATATATAGTAAACTCGAATATCGATCTAGTTCTTAAATATTATTCTTACTATAGTGTCTATTAACTCTAGAAAGTCTATAGTATTCTAGTCCCTTAGACCGACGAAGTAGAGAATAGAGTAGAGTCTCTACTTACTCTAATAGCAGATATAGATAACTCTAACTAAGCTATATATAAACTCTATAATCTCTAGTATTATTAGTTCTTATACTATAGTATATCTAAGCTAAGATCCCTTTATAAGGTTACTATACTAAAGAGCCTAGTACCTATTATCGATAGCTTTAACTATAAGATATATAGAATCGCTAATATAAAAAGGAAGCGAGGAAAAGTAACTAACTAAAAGCATTAGATCCTTAAACTTATCTTACTTAATATCTATAGTCTCTTACTACTATTAAGAGAAGGATATAAGTACTTTCTTATTATTATCGATAATTACTCGCGAAAGGTATAGGCGTAACCTCTTAAGAAGAAGTCGGACTTAGCTAAAGTACTTCGACGTTAGCGAAAGAAAGTTAAGCTTTAGACTAATAGCCTAAAGTCTAAGGTAGTAAGAAGTAATAATATAAGTAAACTCCTATCTATTCTAAAGGAATAGGAGTTAGAGTATAGTATAGAGCTTAACCTAACTAAAGTATATAACTCTAGGGCAAACGGTATTACTAAAAAGCATATTAGGGATACTAAATAGGTAGTTAGAGCGATAATAGAGGACGCTAGACTCCTAATTAAGTTCTAGCTAGAAGCTCTAACTATAAGCTAATATATCTATAACCTCTACCTAGTTAAGATCGACAATCTCTTACTAACGCTAGAAGAGGCTTAGTTAAAGAAACAACTATTAGTCGACTATATACGCGTTTAGGACTATTAAGTTATCTTATATATTAACCTAAAGTCGATACCTAAGGACTCGTAGAGGAACAAGCTAATAAATTAGAGACATAAGAGAGTGTTTATTAGATATATTAAGGGTACTACAAAGATATAGAAGATCTAGGCACCTAATTTAAGGCAGATAATCGCGATAGGGTCTATTAAATTCTTTAAGGAAAGTAAGAGGAGTAATATCGAACTTAGCTTTACTCTAAAGGATTAGAGTAGTTCTATACTAACGTAAAAACTAGTTAGGCGCCTACTAAAGTCTAATCTAAACCTAATATACCTATTACTACTACTAAAGCCTAACCCGAACCTAACGCCGCTAAGCCTAACTATAATACGTAGGGTCGCGAACTACTATAGCTACTAAAACTTAACGCGAGCGTCGAGAGATATAACCTAGACTCTAATAAGAAGCTAGAGAAGTTAGAGTAATAGGAGAAGAAGTCGGGCTAGTTAGAGTAGATCTAGCTAGAGTAAGAGCTAGTAGCTCCGCCTATACTCCTTATTCTAGTATTAGGTAAGAGGATAAGGATAGTATTAGATAGACTAGAGGAAGTTAGAGTAGATAGAGGCCTACTAAGATAGTTAAATAAAGTAACTAGTAAGAGAAGTTATAATTAGAGAGACGAAGGAAGGTAGGATAGGTTAAAGAGAGCTATAGAGACAATTAATAGCTTTATTACTATCTATAATATAATTTTAGGTATAAACGTAGAAGAAGAGCTCTATTAGTATAAGGATAGCTAGTTTAGGTTTATAGCAGATATAGAGGAATGCGGCCTAGTAGTAGTAGGAGCTAGAATACGACTATTAGAGAAGATACCTATTTCGAAGACATACGAGTAGATAGTCTCTAATAAGAAGTAGGGACACCTATAGTAAGAGGCTATATAGGTAGAAACTATAGCGTTAGAAGGTAACCTAACCTATAGAGCTATAGTCGTACTAGCGGGAGCTAATCTAATTATATCGAAATAGGTCTTCGATACAAAATATAATACTAATAGATTAGTTAATAAGTTTAAAGCTCGACTTATTACTAGGAGATTGAGCTAGATACTTAGAGTAGACTTTAAAGATATATTCGCTCTAATAGTTAGATATAATACTATTCGCCTCTTTATAGCTATAGTATATATAAATAACTAGGAGCTATACTAAGTTGACGTTAATAACGCTTTTATAGAGTTAGTCCTAAAAGAGGTTATTTTAATATATGCTCCGCCTAGAATTAGAGTTAACCTAGGCGAGGTACTTAAGCTAGAGAAGAGCTTATATAGCCTAAAGTAAGTAGCCCGAGACTAGTACTAACTATATAAAGGAAAGATCGAGAAGATTAGGGTTATTTAGAGTAGAGCTAATCTCTACCTCTTCGTCTACTCTACCTAGAAGATAATAGTCCTAGTATATATCGATAACATAATAATAGGGGTAGAAAGTATAACTAATATAGACTAGTTTAAGAAGAAGTTCGCGATATTCTTTAAAATTAAGGATCTAGGGGAAGCAAACTACCTTCTAAATATTAAGATTATTAGAGACCGAAAAGTAGGTACTTTACGCTTAGACTAGATATACTATATCGAAAAGATGCTAGATAAGCTTATAATATTAGTAGAGGGTACTTCCCTAACCTAATTACTCCTAGATAGCTATAATACAATTAGAGTATTAGGACCTAATAACGTTAGAGTAGATAAGAAAGAATACTAAGAAGCTATTAGTAGCTAGATATATATAGGCGTCTTAACTCGACCTAATATTACCTTCGTACTTAGAAGGCTAAGCTAGTATATATTAGACCTAGCTAAGTATTACTAGTAGGCTCTAAAGAAGCTTAGAAGGTATATACGCTTATTAAAGGACCTTAGAATTATATATAATATAAGGATATAAGATATACTCGTAGAGTACTCTAACTCTAACTACGTAATAGATAAGTTAGACTATATCTTAGTACTAGAGAATATGTTTATACTTACTAGAGGACTAGTATTATAGGCTAGTAAGAAGTAAAAGTCGGTAGTAGGCTTAATAATAGAGATAGAGTATATAGTAATAGTAAGGTATATAAAGTAGTCGTAGTTCCTTTATTAGATCCTTCGAGATATAAAGATATAAAGATATGTTAGTTAGAGCCTATATATTAAAGAGGAGATAAAGTTTGCTATAGGATTACTAATAGTATAGCTATAAGAGGATAACTAAGCAGCGATTACTCTTATAAAGGATATATACGCTAGTAAGAGGTTAAAGTATATCGATATAGCCTACTATTATTAGAGAGACCTCTATAAGAAGGGTATTATCTCTATTAGCTATATTAAGACCTCTAATATAATTGCCGACAGCCTAAAGAAACCGAAACTAGGGTCCTAATTCGAGAAGGTAGTAGAGTAGCTTTAACTAAGGAAGTAATCTTTTACTTTGCTTTTGTTTCTATTTTTATAATTATAGCTACTACTAGGGAGTAGTACTATAATATACTACTAGACTAACCTACTACCTTAGGTAATCTCGTTTATTACTAAGAACTCGTAAATTCCTATTAGGATGCTTATACTACTAGTAGCCTACTCTAGACCTATAATAAGCATTCTAACTACTACTCTAACTACTACGATAATTAGCCTAGGATAGACCTATATTAGGCTACTTAGAAACTTTACTAGCGCTTTAACTACTACTCTAACTACTACGATAACTAGCCTAGGATAGACTTACGCTAGGCTACTTAGAAACTTCGCTACTAATTCTATTATTAGGCGTTTTAGCAATCTCCTAGTAAAACTATTACTAATTATAGAACTCCTACTAGGCCCTTACTCTACCTACCTTAGTAATACTATAGAGAAGATTCTCGGGAGGTCTCTATATAATAATACGAGGGCTTAGATAAGTAGGATATAGACTCTAATAAAGAGTACCTAAGTACTACTTAGCCCTAGCTCTAGAAGCGCTCTAGTCGAAATTAGAAGATAGCCGATATATAGAAGGCGAGCGCTTAGTAGGAAGTAGACTATTATAGTTATCTAGAGTAGTAGACAAATAGATACTACCTTATATACTCCTAATAGGCTAACCTCTTAGACTCCTATATAAGAAGATTAGACTCGTACTAGTTATAGAGATATCTAGCCTAGGAGGTTAATAACAAGTTAGAGAAGAAAGAGTTACTAGGATCTCCTACTCCTATCTCTCCTCTTAGGCCTCTCTAAGCGACTAATACCTCTAACTAAGAATCCTAGTACTCTAATACCTCTAACTAGGAACGTTAGAGCTTAGATGTCTTTAACTAAAGTTTATACCCTAGAAAGCTATATTAGGAATAAGGACTAGAGCTTGCCTTAGTAGAGTAATAGACCTCTTACTTAATAGAGACTCTTCCTTAATTTTAGGCGAAATCGAGGCACGCTAGTAGGGCTAGAGGAGGAATACCTAATTAGTAAGATACTAATAGGTTAGAGCCTTAATTCTCTTACTTATCTAAGTTAACTTATAGTTAGTTACCTAATCTAGGAGAGTCGAAGGCCTCCTAAGAATACTCTATTCCTACTAGGCGGATTTAGCCTCCTAGAAGTAGACTAAGATCCTATAATAGATAAGATTACCCTAGATAAATAATATTAGCTTACTTCCGACTAGAATACGCCTATCTAGCTATAGAGTTTTGTTAAACTATATCGTTAAGAGGTCTCTAGCTTCCTAATTTATATTAGGTTTAGAGAAGGCCTCGTTATAGCAATCTATAAGATAAGTAAGCAACCTATAGTACTTGTCCTCCTAGTACTTATCTAGAGCTATCTAGTAGCGATCTAGATCCCTCTAACAACAATTCCTATCCCTCTAACGCTAAAGGCCTAGGTTAGGACTCTAACTTAGGCTCTAATAAGTCGGAGCTTAGGGAGCTAGGTTAATAGGCCGAGAAGCTAGGAGATAAGGCTAGAAGTTATAGCTACCTACCTTAGCTTAGGCTAATAGGCTACTCTAAGCTTAGCCTAATAGACTACTCTAATCTATAGTACTACTCTAACCTAAGGGATTCTCGTCTACTACTCTAGTATAGAGCGAGTAATACTTCTTTTAATTCTTTCTAAAGTAGTTTGTATAAGAACCCTCGAGATAAGGAGTTCTAGAGTTAGAGTAATAAAGAGCGTATAGACTAACGTACTAGCTACTCGATTTAGTAGTATACTAGACCTAGTTTATAGTCTAGATAGTACTAGTAGTTATAAGGCCTACTATTATAGGCATTATACTAGTTAGTATATTTAGGTTATATTCTTATAAACCTAGATTGTTAGAGAATATAAGGCCTAAATAAGTAATATAAAAATAGGTCGTATTACCCTTAAATACTAAAGGGATATAGGAGAACTAACCTACATAGTATACCTTATAGAAGAATCGAATATATACCTAGAGCTAGGTTATAATAAGGCCTTATATATATATAGGAACTATATAACTAAGGTAGAGGTTATAGTAGAGATAATAGACCTCTATCTATATAGACTAGTAATCTTAGAGAAGGAAGAGACCTCTCCTCTTAAGAGGAACTCTCTCTTATAGAAGAATCTCTCTTCTCTTCGACTCCTATCTAACTAGAAGCAGGTCCGATAGAGAATCTAATTCCTTCTTAACTACCTACGGTCTAGAGGTAGTAAAGGATAGAGAACTACTCCTTAGGGCCGCTAGTAGACTACCTCTAGTATAGCGAGATCCTTCCTTCGGCCGAACTACTAGTAGACTATAGATAGTATATATATATATTAAACCCTTACGGACCGCTTATAGTATAAACCTAAAGGACCCTCTTAGCCTAAGTCTTATAGGCGCCCCCTTTCTAAGCTAACGTCCTAATAGTAAGGTGTTATAACTTATATTACGTATCTCGCTCTATATACTAGTATAAATATAGAATAGAACCTTATAGAAGGTCCGTTATAGTAACTAGCCTAAATAGGTAGGCACGCGTTATTATAGTAACGCTTTAGCGCTAAATTACTAGCGTTAATATCAAATTCTTCTCTTTAGTTAATCGCTAACTATTCTCCTACTTAATAATCTTCTACGCTCTTCTTTATTAAAGCCCTATAACTACGTACAATCTATAATTAACTTTTCTATCTATAAAACCTCCTACGATCTACTAATAATACTAGGCTTCTATAGTAGTAGTACTACTATTATTAGTACGTATATAACTAATATTAGTACTAATAAGATATACTAATTCTATACTATAGCTCTATATAATAATACTCTAGTCCTATATATCTTCTATATAATATACGCTAAAAGCGTTACTATTAGCTACTTATATAAAAAGCTAAATAACTATACCTATAGTTACTATACTAAGAGCAAAAAAGGCTTCTATAAGATTATAAGTTATTTGCTTGTAGTTTTAACTACCTATAGTCTATAGGTAGTAGCTAATTATTCTAGATCTTCTCTCCTCTATAAGGCTACCTTAATAAGGTCTATAATATATATATTATATACGTTAAACTCTATAAGTAGCGTAGCGTAGATATTAGCGATATAGATATAGTCTATAACAACGAAGTTGTACTAGTAGCTACTATTAAGCTCTACTACGTATAGCTAACTCTTAACTAGGTAATAGCTACTTATAAGTAGAATATTAAGCGTAAGGGCGAGTATTACCTATACTCGGATCGCTACCTACGTACTAATAAAAAGTACTACTATATTAAGAATAAGAAGAGGCGCTATAAGTAGAGTACTAATATAGAGACGACTCCTAGGATATTATAGATAATAGGCGATATAGCTATAAGTAGACTACCTATAGAGTAATATATATTTCTTTCGCTAATAGTCTATTATAGGATATAGGTAATATCTAATCTACTACCTCTTATAGACGCGCCCTACTAGTAGCTAATACTCCTTCGAGTTGCCTCTCCTATATAAGGATCTCTAGTAGTTCCTATTATCGCCTATACTATTACTCTAGTAGTAGCTATAAGTATAACTCTATTATACTTAATACTAATAATAAGCTACGTATATATAATAGTAATAACTCTACTAACCCTAATATAGAGGCGGAGCGTATTAACCTTATTAACTACTTTAGAGTAGCTGCCTATAAGCTAACTAAGGTTACTAGCGCTAGTAAGACTAAGAAGGTCGTATATATTAATAACACGCTATCTAAGAGCTATAGGCGCTAGGAGTATAGCTTCTTACTAGACTATACTCCTTACTCTAGCTATTATATCTATTAGTAGTCTAGCTAAGCCTAGACGCTATTTAAAGAGAGCTATATCCTAGACTAGGTCTATAACCTATCTAGTAGTAAGGCTAAAAAGATCTTAATATAGCTAATAGCTAGTAATAATACGCTACTAAAGAAGTCTCGCGCTCCTACTAAGAAGGCTATTATTAAGATCTCTAGTAATAAGTAGTTAGCTAACCCTACTAGTAATAATAACTTTATACGCGACGTCCTACGTAAGTCCTCTATAAAGGATAAGAGGTATGCTATTACTATCCTCGATCTAGTATAAAGTAACGTCCTATCTTTATCTAAGAATATAGGTATATTCGACGTATAATCTATATTAGCTCGTAGGTTAAAAGATGTTTAGATTACTAGAGATTAGACTACTAACGTATTAATAACTCCTATTAGTACCTATTACCTCTATAAGTACTATAAGCGCTCTTCTAACGTAGCCTCTACTATAACTAACCTAGCCCTACTCGAGACCTCTTCTAGCCTACCTATAGTAACTACTATAACTACGGACCTATAGATAGCTACGCTAGCTAATAATACTACCCCTAGTCTAGCGTAGGTCCTTAGTATACTATATGCTACTATAGCCTTCGCTACTACTTTAGCTATAAGTACTACTACTACTATATTAGCGATATAGTACTTTAGCTTTAGTATATAAGGGTAGAGAGTATTAAGAGCGCGGGTATATAAGGTATTAAGATAGTAGTAGTCCGCCTATAGTTAGTAGCTTACTTTACTAGTAGTAGACTAGTACGCCTACCTTATTATATTAGTCTATTATTAGGCTTTTTAGGATTAATAGAGGAGAATAAAAGTGTTATTTTAGTATTACTTATTACTCTTTCTTATCCCTATCTACCTATAGTTTAACGAGGAATCCTACTATTCCTTTAAAAGCTTATTTATCTCCTCGAAGTCCTCTACGCTTTACTATATATTATTCTACTTATCGCAATTCTTCTATTATAATAGGTACTCTCTCTTACTCTTCCTTACGCGCTTATCTAAGATTTTCTCGACCTCCTATAGCTCTTCGCTATTAGGTACAATCTTAGGTTCGGCGATATTTGTTAAAGGTTCGCTATTATGCTTCTTAAAGAGTTTAAGGAGTAATATATAGAATATGTCGTAGATTCGATATAAGACTAGAAGGCGAAGGTAGTAGGCTTGTCGCCCTATAGGTTCCTTAACGATAAATAGACTAATAAACTTAGTAGATATCTTCTAGCTTAGCTATAATAGCTTTAAGTTCTTAGAGCTAAGGAGAATAAGATCTCCTAGCTAAAACGTTAATAGAAGATACTTCTTATTATACTACTTACGCTACTACTCTTAGGCTTTATAGAGATACTCTACTATAAGTTCTCGAGACTTACGTATTATCTCTACTCTCGAAGATATAGCTAGCGCCTCTCCTTTATAATATACGTCCTTATATATAGCCTACCTTAGATACTTACTAAGTACTAATTTAAACAGGCTAGTACTAGTACTAGAGTATAGCGTATTATTATATATAAACTCCGCGAATAGTAATAACTAAAGCTAATTATCCTAGTTCTCGTTCGTAAAGTATTATAAGAATATCTCTAGAGTCTAATTTTGACGCTCTATCTAGCTATCTATCTAAGGGTAGTATATAGTACTAAGTCTACGCTCTATCTAATAATAGAAGCAGATCTCGGTCTAGAGCTTAGAAGTAAATAGTAAGCTATAGTCGCTAATAATTCCTTTTAGAAAGCTAAAATTCGTTATAATGTTCTTAATAAACGTATTAGTAAACTATTCTATATCCTAAGTACTCTATATAGTAATATATATTACTATCTTAGACATCCTATCTATAATTACTAGTATTATATTATATATAGTACCTTTAGACTTTACTAGAGGCAGACTAGTTATAAAGTCTAAACTAATCTCCTCCTAAATATCTTTAGGAATTAGTAATAGCGTAAGCTCGCTATATAGTAGATACTAGCCTAGTTTCGATCTCTAGTATACTATATAGGATTTAATATAGCTCTTTACGTTAGACTCTAATTTAGGCTAGTATAGCGTTCTCTTAATTAGCTATAATATCTTATTAGCTCCAAAATAGCCTACGAGTATAGAGTTATAGAATGTTACTAGGATCTCGTTCTATATTATAGGTTTATTAGAAACGAAGAGCCTTCTATAAAACTATAATAGATTGTTCTTATTAAAACGCTATAGATTAGCGCGCCTAAGAGTAACTTACCTATAACTAGGTCTAGCTTAGATCTAGGCCGTAAATAGATCCTTCTCCTATAATATTATAATTACCTATATAAACTTAGCGTTAGTATCGCCTAAACTAGTTTCGCTTATAAGTAGAATATATACTTAAGAGCGTAGTATATAGTATAGATAAGTACTAGTACTAGCGTCTAGAAGGGACGCGTTATATATATTTAGTACTATTAGTAGTTCTTTGCTAGTATCTAAAATCTCTTTAGTTATAGTTCCTAAGCTACTCTCCTTAACTTACGTTATACTAACTATTATCTCGATACTATTGCTTACTAGCCTAAGCTTTTACTAGAGAGTTAGGAGTAATATATTAATAGTATTATTCTCTGTCTAATAATCTAGCCTCTATAAAGGACTATTAGCGGAGTTAGAAACACCCGACTAGTAGTAGATTTCGAAATCGAATTGTCCTAGATATACTACCTATCTAGCTTATTATAGATTAAGGCGCTAGATTGTCTAGATAGTCTTTAGGTTGTTATAGTCTATATATACTTTGACTAGTACTAGTACGCTAGCGAAGTACTATTACTAAGTCTTAAAGTAATAGATAATTGCTAGTAGCTCCTAGTCGTATGTCTCCTAGTTCTACTTATAGTCTTATATCTTTCTAGACGTAAAGGCGATAGGATGCTACTTACTAGCTTTAAACAATTGCGACAAGATCTCTAAGATACTAAAGTCTAATAAATCTGTCTCTAGCTTAATCCTTTTAGTCGGATCAAAATAATGAAGAAATAGTAATTTCTTAAAATACTTCTTTACCTTCTTAAATAACTCCTAGGCCGCTTCGGTCTAGTTAAAGTCTTAGTTACCCTTTAATAAGTCGGTTATAGTAGCTATTTTCTTCGTATAACCTTCGACGAACTATTAGTAGAAGTTTGCTAAGCTAAGAAATCCTTAGAGCTCCTTAATTATTATTAGGTAAAGCTAGTCTTAGATTATCGCTATCTTATCTAGATTAGCTACTACTCTATCTCTCTTAATAATAAAGCCTAGGAACTTTACTAAATTAGTAGCGAACTTATACTTCTTTAAATTATAGTATAGGCTCGCCTTTCTAAGGTAGTCTAGTACCTTCTTTACTATAGTCTAGTACTCCTCTAAACTATTAGAGTACGTAAAGATAAGAATGTTATCTAAATACATAATATAGATATTATCTAGGAGACCTAAAAGAGTATAGTTAATATACGCTTAGAAGGTTACTAGAGTATTAGTTAAGCTAAAGGGCATAATATAATATTAATAATACTTATACTATATATAGAACGTAGTCTTCTACTTATTACCTTCGCGGATCTAGATATAGTAGTAGGTATCCTTTAGGTCTAGTAAGGTAAAGTACTTTATACTAATAAGTTAGTCTAGAGTTTCTTTAATAAGAGGGAGTAGATATCTGTTCTTAATAGTAACGTTATTTAAGGCTTAGTAGTCTACGTATAAGCGTAGGTTACTATCTACCTTTAGAATAAATAAGAGAGGTGCGCTAGTAGGACTAATACTATATTTAATCCGCCTAGCTACGAGCTCCTACTTAAGATATTCCTAAAGGACTTCCTACTTATAGGCTAATAGTAGATATAGTAGTCTATAAGGAGGTTCCTTCCTATCTACTAAATTAATAGTATAGTTAGTTACTTAGTAAGAGGGAAGTATACTAGTAGCTTTATTATCGAATAGGTTCTAGTAAGTATATAGCGTATCTAGAATCCTTAGATTAATAGCGGCTTTAGTAATATATACCTTTAATAGACTATTAGTAGTACGCTTAATTCGAATCTAGCTAACGTACTATACTAGCTACTTCTTATCCCTTTTTAGTATACGCGCTAAAGCTTTAGTAGAAATAAAGTCTATATCTTCCTTAATATACTCCTATTTCTAAGTATCCTAGCTATTTAAAATATCGATTATATAATACTTAAGGGTATAATAGCCTAATAGGACTTCCTAATTAGCTATATCTATACTATATATAAGGATAGTCTTCTAATAAGCTTACCCTATATAATCGGTTATTATAAGCTATAACTTATATATACTATAGTACTTCTAGCTTTAGGAGCTTACCTAGCTAATATCTAGAGTCTAGGCTATAACCTTAGGAAGGTCGTACTTAACTATAATACGCTAGTCTAATAGCGTAACTTATCTGTAGGTATTAAATATAACTCTTACCTCCAAATTATTAGTAGGTAAGCCGCTTAGAGTATATAAAATATACTAGTTACGAATAACTTCTTTACTTTCGAGTAGCTAGATAGTATTACTAGTCTTCGAGTATTTTTGCCTAACTACCGCTAATCTACCTATAGTTAGGCTTAAGATTTTTTTAGAACGATAGGAGTCTTATTAGGATTACTACCTAAATCGTTCTTAATCTTAGGGTAGTTAGGCTAGAGATAGCCCTTTTCGCTATACTTATAGTAACTTACTTTGCTTATATCGCGTATAGGCTTCTTAGACAGACTATTAGTAGTATAATCCTTCGACTTATCCTTATCCTTTGCTAAGGAAGCCTTAAGCGTAGGCTTCTTCTCTATAGGCTTCTTAGCTATCTTTTTCTTTAGAATATTCTTCTCTAATCTAGAAGTAAGATCTATAAGCTTATCCTAGGTTGTAGGAGTAGCATTATAGTTAATAATAGCTTTTTATAGCCTATCTATAAGTCGAGTAAAGTAATAGTATAGGAGCTACTTCTTAGTATACTAAGGATCTATCTAGTTCTTAAGCCCCTCTATATATATAAGGAAGGCTCGAGCTATCTAGTCCGACTTCTACCTATAACCTACGTACTTAATATAGGCTTAAAAGAGTCGATCCTCTAGGCTATCTAAGAGTTAGCCTATAAAGTTCTTAAAGTACTTCTAGGTAATAGCTTAATATTCTACTTCGCTCTTCGACTTCTACTATACCTTCTAATAGTCCTTTAGCGTATCTAAAAGATACTATATAGCCTAGGTTACTCGCTAGAGACCTTCGTTATAGAGATATAAGGCTTAGAGGAAGGTAATCTTATAATTAAGAATAAAGTCTTCTAACTACTTAAAATTCTTCCTTCTATAATTAGGTAGCTCCTTAATAGTCTACTTTGCTAAGGAGTATCTACCTATTAGTAGTCTATTAGCGGATCGCTTCTAGCTATAGTAGTCCTATAACTTAGCCTATAGGCGAGTAATATTAGCTTAGAGCTAGAGTTTCTACCTACGATCCTAGAGCGTACAAACCTATCTAGAGACCGATCCCTTATTATCTCCTTAATTAAAGCCTCCTATCTCCTCTCCGCCTTCTTATCGCTTATTACCTTCTTTAGGCTAACTTTACTAACTAAGTAGTTAGTCGTATACCTACTTGTCTTCTCTCTCGATCTCTTTAATAAATCTTCTCTACCTTAATAGACTAGTAGGACCTTATCCTTCTAGACTTATAGGCGAAGGCTAAGATTAAGTAAGAGGGGCTATTAGAGCCGCTACCTCGAAACAGATAGGAAGATTACTCTATAATAAGGCCTTATACGTATATAGGGACTATATAAACAAGGTAGAGGTTATAGCGGAGATAATAGACCTCTATCTATATAGACTAGTAATCTTAGAGAAGGAAGAGACCTCTCCTCTCGAGAGGAACTCTCTCTTATAGAAGAATCTCCCTTCTCTTCGACTCCTATCTAACTAGAAGTAGGTCTAATAGAGAATCTAATTCCTTCTTAACTACCTATAGTCTAGAGGCGGTAAGGGATAGAGAACTACTCCTTAGGGCTACTAGTAGACCGCCTCTAGTATAGCGAGATCCTTCCTTCGGCCGAACTACTAGCAGACTATAGGTAGTATTCTATATATATTAACTCCTTACGGACCGCCTATAGTATAGACCTAAAGGACTCTCTTAGCCTAAGTCTTATATAGGTATAACTAAGAGTCGGGTGCTTTATAGTATTAGAGCTAAGAGTAGCGAGCTACCTAAGCTTCTTATTAAGAGAAGCGTTATCTAATAGAATTAGCGGAATACCTTACTATTATACTATACTAGAGTGTTAGAGAAGTATTAAATAGTAGAGAGGTAATAACTAAAGAAGTATATTAAGGAAGAGAGAGAGGATAGACGACTTTATAGAGAGTTAGACCTACTTATAGAGATAAGGCATTTATATAAGCTAGTAGACAAACTAGTAAATAGAAAAATAAAGTATTTATATAGACGAATAAACAAACTAGTATATATAAAGAGTAAGTATACTCTAACTTACGACTTTATTTATATACTAGAGGTAAATATACTCTAATTTACAATTCTCTATTATAAAGACAAAGAGGTATAATATAATTAGAGGATAAATATATTCTAACTTATAATCTTCTTATATAAGGATAAAGGAGCATATTACGTCTAGAGAACTCTAGACTAGAGTTAGAAGCTAGTAGGAGTTGCTTAGAGTTAGTAGGAGCTATAGATAGTATATACCTAAGTAGGAGTATTAAAAAAGGGTAAAGAGTAGTCTTATACTCTCTTACCTAAGTTAGAGTAAGAAGAGTTATACTAGAACATAACTCTCTAGTCCTGTAACTAAGGCTCTATAAGCTTAGCCCTACTAGGAGTATTTAAAGGGAGGAGAGAAGAGAAGTTTCTTCTTCTCTTTAAGATAAGATATATTTATTACTTTTGTCTATACTTATATATATCCTTTTCTAATATTATATATTCCTTCTATAGCTACGTCTATATACGTAAATCTATTACTTATAAGAGTGTCGGATCTTAATTTAATATATATAGTATAAGCTTAGCGAAAGTCTATTCTTATATATAGTATAGATATAGCTAACTAGGAAGTCCTATTAGGCTATTATACCCTTAAGTATTATACGATTAATATTTTAAACAGCTAGAATACTTAGAAGTAGGAGTATATTAAGGAAGATATAGACTTTATTTCTACTAAAGCTTTATTATATATACTAAAGAAGGATAAGAAGTAGCTAGTATAGTATGTTAGCTAGATCTAAGTTAAGCGTACTACTAATAGACTATTAAAGGTATATATTACTAAGGCTATTATTATTCTAAGGGTTCTAGATATACTATATACCTACTAGGACCTATTCGATAACGAAGCTACTAGTATACTTCCTTCTTATTAAGTAACTAGCTATACAATTAACTTAGAGGATAGGAAGGTATATCTACTATTAGCCTATAAATAGGAAGTCCTTCGAGAATATATTAAGAAGGAGCTTATAGTAGAACAAATTAAGTATAGTATTAGTCCTACTAGCGTACCTCTCTTATTTATTCTAAAGGTAGATAGTAACCTACGCTTATATATAGACTACTAAGCCTTAAATAATATTACTATTAAGGATAGATATCTACTCCCTCTTATTAAAGAAACCCTAGACTAACTTATTAGTATAAAGTACTTTACCTTACTAGACCTAAAGGATACTTACTACTATATCTAGATCTACGAAGGTAATAAGTAGAAGACTATATTCTATATATAGTATAGGTATTATTAATATTATATTATGCCTTTTAGCTTAACTAATACTCTAGTAACCTTTTAAGCGTATATTAACTATACTCTTTTAGGTCTCCTAGATAATATCTACGTTATATATTTAGATAATATTCTTATCTATATATACTCTAATAGTTTAGAAGAGTACTAGGCTATAGTAATAAAGGTACTAGACTATCTCTAGAAGGCGAGCCTATACTATAATTTAAAGAAGTATAAGTTTACTATAGATTTAGTAAAGTTCCTAGGCTTTATTATTAAGAGAGATAGAGTAGTAGCCGATCTAGATAAGATAGCGACTATCTAAGACTAGCCTTACCTAATAATAATTAAGGAGCTCTAAGGATTCCTTAGCTTTATAAACTTCTACTAATAGTTCGTCGAAGGTTATACAAAGAAAATAGCTACTATAATCGACTTATTAAAGGGTAACTAAGACTTTAACTAGACCGAAGCGGCCTAGGAGTTATTTAAGAAGGTAAAGAAGTATTTTGAAGAAATTGCGATCCGACTAAAAGGATTAAGCTAGAGATAGATTTGTTAGACTTTAGTATCTTAGGAATCTTATCGCAATTATTTAAAGATAGTAAGTAGTATCCTATCGCCTTTACGTCTAGGAAAATATAGGATTATAAGTAGAACTAGGAGATATACGACTAGGAGCTACTAGCGATTATCTATTACTTTAAGACCTAGCGATAGTACTTCGCTAGCGTACTATTACTAGTTAAGGTATATACGGACTATAATAATCTAAAGCCTATCTAAATAATCTAGCGACTTAATCTATAATAAGCTAGATAGGTAGTATATCTAGGATAATTCGATTTCGAGATTTACTACTAGTTAGGTATCTCTAACTCTACTAATAGTCCTTCGCGGAGGCTAGATTATTAGATAGAGAATAATACTATTAATATATTACTCCTAACTTTCTAGCGAAAGCTTAGGCTAGTAAGTAATAGTATTAAGGTAATAGTTAGTATAACGCGACTTAAAGAGAGTAGCCTAGGAACTATAACTAAAGAGATTTTAGATACTAGCAAAGAACTACTAATAATACTAAATATATATAACGCGTCCCTTCTAGACGCTAGTACTAGCACTTATCTATACTATATACTATGCTTTTAAGTATATATTCTACTTATAAGTCAAACTAGTTTAGGTAATACTAACGCTAAGTTTATATAGGTAATTATAATATTATAGGAGAAGGATCTATTTATAGCCTAGATCCGAGCTAGACCTAGTTATAGGTAAGTTACTCCTAGGCGCGCTAATTTATAGCGTTTTAATAAGAATAATCTATTATAGTTTTATAGAAGGCTCTTTGTTCCTAATAAACCTATAATATAGAACGAGATCCTAGTAACATTCTATAACTCTATACTTATAGGCTATTTTGGCGCTAATAAGACATTATAGCTAATTAAGAGAATACTATACTAGCCTAAATTAGAATCTAACGTAAAGAGCTATATAAAATCCTATATAGTATGCTAGAAATCGAAACTAGGCTAGTATCTACTATATAGTAAGCTTACGCTATTACTAATTCCTAATAATATTTAGGAGGAGATTAGTTTAGACTTTGTAACTAGTCTACCTCTAGTAAAGTCTAAAGATATTATATATAATATAATACTAGTAATTATAGATAGGATATCTAAGATAGTAATATATATTACTATATAGAGTACCTAGGATATAGAATAATTTACTAATATATTTATTAAGAATATCGCGACGAAGTCTAGCTTTCTAAAAGGAATTATTAGCGACTATAGCTCTCTATTTACTTCTAAGCTCTAGACTAAGATCTACTTTTATTATTAGATAGAGCGTAGACTTAGTACTATATACTACCCTTAGATAGATAGCTAAATAGGGTAGTAAAATCAGACTCTAGAAACATTCTTATAATACTTTACGAATAATAACTAGGATAATTAGCTTTAGTTATTACTATTCGTAGGGTTTGTATATAATAATATACCTTACTCTAGTACTAGTACGAGCCTATTTAATTTAGTACTTAGTAAGTATCTAAGGTAGGCTATATATAAGGACGTATATTATAAAGAGGAGATACTAGCTATATCTTTAAGGGCGGAGATAATATATAAGTCTTAAGAACTTATAGTAGAGTATCTCTATAAAGCCTAAGAGTAGTAGCGTAAGTAGTATAATAAGAAGTATCTTCTATTAACGTTTTAGCTAGGAGATCTTATTCTCCTTAGCTCTAAGAACCTAAAGCTATCGTAGCTAAGCTAGAAGATATCTACTAAGTTTATTAGTCCGTTTATAGTTAAGGAACCTATAGGGCGATAAGCCTACTACCTTCGCTTTCTAGTCTTATACTAAATCTACGATATATTCTATATATTACTCCTTAAACTCTTCGAGAAGCGTAATAGCGAACCTTTAATAAATGTCGCTATATCTAAGATTATACCTTATAGCGAAGAGCTATAGGAGGTTAATAGAATCTTAGATAAGCGCGTAAAGAAAGATAAGAGAGAATACCTATTATAATACAAGAATTGCGATAAGTACAATAATATATAATAAAGTATAGAAGACTTCGAGGAGATAGATAAGCTTTTAAAGAAATAGTAGGAGTCCTTATTAAACTATAGGTAGATAAGAATAAGAAAGGGTAGTAAGTAATATTAAAATAACGCTTTTTATTTACTCCTCTATTAATCCTAAAAAACCTAATACTATACTAATATAATATAGTAGGCGTATAAGTCTACTATTAGTAAAGTAAGCTACTAACTATAGGCGGATTACTACTATCTCGACATCTTATATACTTGCGCTCTTAATACTCTCTATCTTTATAGGCCGAAGCTAAAGTACTATACTACTAATATAGTAGTAGCGGCACCTACTACTAAAGTAGTAGTAAAGGCTATAGTAGTTTATAGCGTACTAGGGACCTATACTAGACTAGGGGTAGTATTATTAGCTAGTATAGCTATCTATAGGTCTATAGTAATAGTAGTTACTATAGGTAGACTAGGGAAGATCTTAGGTAGAAGTATAGAGTTAGTTATAGTATAAGCTATATTAGGAGAGCGCGTATAGTACTTATAGAGGCGGTAGGTACTAATAGGAGTTATTAACACCTTAGTAGTCTAACCTCTAGAAATCTAAACATCTTCTAGCCTACAAGCTAATATAGGCTATACGTCGAATATACCTATATTCTTAGATAAAGGTAAGATATTACTCTATACTAGATTAAGGATAGTAATAGTATATCTCTTATTCTTTATAGAGGACTTACGTAGGATATCGCGTACGAAGTTATTATTACTAGTAGGGCTAGCCGACTACTTATTACTAGAGATCTTAATAATAGCCTTCTTCTTAGTAGAGAGGCGAGACTTCTCTAACAATATATTATTATTAGCTATTAGCTATATTAGGATTTTCTTCGCCTTACTACTAGATAGGTTATAGACCTAGTCTAGAGTATAGCCTACCTTAAATAGCGTCTTAGCTTAACTAGACTACTAATAGGTATAATAAGTAGAGTAAGAGATATAGTCTAGTAAGAGGCTATACTCCTAGCGCTTATAGCTCTTAGATAGCGTATTGTTAATATATACTACCTTCTTTAGCTTACTAGCGCTAGTAACCTTAGTTAGCTTATAGGTAGTAGCCTTAAAGTAGTCTATAAGGTTAATACGCTCTACGTTAGTATCTAGGTTAGTAGAGTCGTCGCTATTATACTTACTTAGCTCGACGTTAGTATTAAGTATAACTAGGTTATACTTATAGCTACTACTAGAGTAATAGTATAGGTAATAATAGGAACTTCTAGAGATCCTTATATAAGAGAGGCGACTAGAAGAAATATTAGCTACTAGTAGGGCGTATCTATAAGAAGTAGTAGATTAAATGTTACTTATATCCTATAGCAGACTATTAGCGAAGAAAATATATATTATACTATAGGTAGTCTACTTATAGCCTATTATCTATATTATAATAGGAGTTAGCTTAACGTTAGTTCTCTACTTATAGCGCCTCTCCTTATTCTTAATATAATAGTATTTCTTATTAGTACGTAAGTAGTAATCTAGGTATAAGTAATATTTGCTCTTACGCTTAAGGTCCTACTTATAAGTAGCTATTACTTAGTTAAAAGTTAGCTATACGTAGCGAAGCTCGATAGTAGCTACTAATATAACTCTATTATCGTAGACTATATCTATATTACTAATATTAACGCCGCGCTACTTATAGAGCTCGACATATATAATATATATATTATAGACCTTATTAAGATAGCCTTAGAGAGGAGGGAAGATCTAGAATAATTAGCTACTACCTATAGATTATAGGTAGTTAAAACTATAAGTAGATAACTTATAATCTTATAGAAGCCCTTCTTACCTTTAGTATAGTAGCTATAAGTATAGTTGTCTAGCTTTTCGTATAGGCAGCTAATAATAACGCTCTTAGTATATATTATATAGAAGATAAAGAGAATAGGTATATTGTTCTAGAAGGCTATAGTATAGAATTAGTATGTCTTATTAGTACTAATATTAGTCGCACGCGTACTAATAATAGTAGTGCCGCTACTATAGAAGCCTAGTATTATAAATAGATTATAAGAGGTTATATAGATAGAGAAGTTAATTATAGACTATATATAGTTATAGGACTTTAATAGAAAAGATAATAGAGGAGAGTACTTAGTAAAAGAGTAGTTAGCGATTAACTAAAGAGAATAATCTAATATTAATACTAGCGATTTAGCGCTAAAGCGTTACTATAATAACGCGTAACTATCTATTTAGGCTAGTTACTATAGTAGACCTTCTATAAAGTTCTATTCTATATTTATAATAGTATATAGAGCGAGATACGTAATATAAGTTATAATACCTTACTATTAGGATATTAGCGTAGGAAGGAGGCGCCTATAAGACTTAGGCTTAGGAGGTCCTTTAGGTCTATACTATAGGTAGTCTATAAGAGGTTAATATATATATATACTACCTATAGTCTACTAGTAGTTTAGTAGAAGGAAGGATCTTACTATACTATAGGTAGTCCGCCTATAGCCCTAAGAGATAGACCTCTACTCTCTTACTACCTATAGACTATAGGTAGTCGAAAGGAATTAGATTCTCTATTAGATCTACTTCTAGTATAAGAATAGGTAGTCGAAAGGAATTAGATTCTCTATCGGATCTACTTCTAGTATAAGAGAGGCTAGATAGAAGTCTAAGGGAAGGGAGTTTCTTTAATAAAAGAGAGGGTTCCTCTTAGAAGGAGGAATCTCTCTTCCTTCTCTAAGATTACTAATCTATATAGATAGGGGTCTATTATCTCCGCTATAACTCTACCTTGTTTATATAGTCTCTATATACGTATAACGTCTCTTTATACCTTAGAAAGCCGTATTAGGAATAGAGACTAGAGCTTGCCTTAGTAGAGTAATAGACCTCTTACTTAATAGAGACTCTTCTTTAATTACAAGCGAAATTAAGGCATACTAATAGGGCTAGGAGAGGAATACCTAATTAGTAAGGTACTAATAGGTTAGAGCCTTAATTCTCTCGCTTATCTAGGTTAACTTATAGTTAGTCGCCTAATCTAAGAGAGTCGAAGGCCTCCTAAGAACGCTTTATTCCTACTAGGTAGATTTAGCCTCCTAGAGGTAGACTAAGATCCTATAATAAATAAGATTACTCTAGGTAAATAGCGTTAGCTTAGTCCCGACTAGAATACGCCTATCTAGCTATAGAGTCTTATTAAACTATATAGTAAAGAGGTCTCTAGCTACCTAATTTGTATTAGGCTTAGAGAAGGCCTTATTATAATAATCTACGAGATAAGTAAGCAACCTATAGTACTTACCCTCCTAGTATTTATCTAGAGCTATCTAGTAGCAATCTAGATCCCTCTAATAACGATCCCTATTCTTCTAATACTATAGGCCTAGGTTAGGAGTCTAACCTAGACTCTAACAAGTTAGAGCTTAGGGAGTTAGGTTAATAGGCTAGGAAGTAGAGAGATAAGGCTAGAAGTTATAGCTACCTACCTTAGCTTAGGCTAATAGGCTACTCTAAGCTTAGCCTAATAGACTACTCTAATATATAGTACTATTCTAACCTAAGGGATTCTTATCTACTACTCTAGTATAGAGTAAGTAATACTTCTTTTAGTTCTTTCTAAAGTAGTTTATATATAAACTCTCGAGATAAGGATTTCTAGAGTTAGAGTAATAAAGAGCGTATAGACTAATATACTAGCCTCCTAACTTAGTAGTATACTAGACCTAGTTTATAGTCTAGGTAGTACTAGCTATTATAAGGCCTACTATAATAGGTATTATACTAGTCGGTATGTTTAGATTATATTCTTATAAACCTAGATTATTAGGAAATATAAGGCCTAAATAAGTAATATAAAACGGATCGTATTACTCTTAAATACCGAAGGGACCTAAGAGAACTAACTCGCGTAGTATATCTTATAGAAGAATCGAATATATACCTAGAGCTAGGTATAACTAAGAGTTAGGTGCCTTATAGCGTTAGAGCTTAGAGCTATAAGCTACCTAAGCTTCTTGTCGAGAGAAGCGTTATTTAATAGAATTAGTAGAATATCTTACTATTATACTATACTAAGATATTAGAGAAGTGTTAAATATTAGAGAGGTAATAACTAAAGAAGTATATTAAGGAAGAGAGAGAGGATAGACAACTTTATAGAGAGTTAGACCTACCTATAGAGATAAGATATTTATATAAGCTAGTAGACAAACTAATATATAGGAAAACAAAGCATTTATATAGACAAATAAAGAAACTAGTATATATAAAGAGTAAGTATATTCTAACTTACGACTTTATCTATATACTAGAGGTAAATATACTCTAATTTATAATTCTCTCCTATAAAGATAAAGAGGTATAATATAATTAGAAGACAAACATATTCTAACTTATAACCTTCTTATATAAGGATAAAGGAGTATATTATATCTAGAGGACTCTAGACTAGAGTTAGAAGCTAGTAGGAGTTACTTAGGGTTAGTAGGAGCTATAGATAGTATATACCTAAGTAGGAGTGTAAAAAAAGGGTAAAGAGTAGTCTTATACTTTCCTACCTAAGTTAGAGTAAGAAGAGTTATACTAAAACATAACTCTCTAGTCCTCTAACTAAGACTCTATAAGCTTAGCCCTACTAGGAGTATTTAAAGGGAGGAGAGAAGAGAAGTTTCCTCTTCTCTCGAATAGAACATATATTTACTACTTTATTTATACTTACGTATATCCTTTTCTAATATAATATATTCCTCCTATAGCTACTTCTATATATATATATCTATTACCTATAAGAGTATTAGACCTTAATTTAATACTAGTCGATATTATGCTTCTAAGCGTAAAAGATCTACTATAGAGCTATATACCTCTATTTAAGACTCTAATTAGGTATATATACTATTACTTTACTAAAGTAGCTACTACTAGAATAGTAGTCGCTAAAGTAGGCTTATATACTAGATATCGAGCTACTAGGTCCTATAGCGTCTCTTTAGAGCTATTAATATTATTTTAAGTCTAACCTTATATTATCGCTTCTATTACTAAAGTCTGTCTTATATTATTACTATAAGTAAAGACCTTAGCTTAAAGGGTCGAAGTCTTTATATATACTATATATCTCTAAATCGATAGTATCTAGTTTGTACTATAGTAGTACCTCGATAGTATAGCTTATCTTTTTTAGGCTAGTTTTGCTTAATATAAAGTATTATACTATAGTATATAATCTCTAGGAATATCTAGCCTCTTTAGTAGTATCCTCTAAAAAGAATATTATATTAGGCGAGATACTTTCTATAGATAAGGCCTACAAATAGTACTAGAACTTAATAAGAGGCCTTCGTAGATACTATTAGCAAACTAATATCTACTATTAGTAGAGGAAGTATTAATATTATATAGAGCGTCTTCTAAGGTTATTATATTACTTAGTAAAGATAGTTTTATAACTATCGATAGAGAGGAGGTTTAGATAGATAGCTAATAGTATCTATAAGTAGTAAAGGTAAAGTAGTATCTTCGATAGCGCGTTCGAAAGTAGCTTAGGATAATAGATCCCTAGGATTACTAATCTTAGTATTTCTTCTAAGCTACCTCTACTAATTCTTTAGATAAGGGCCTATATCTTACCTTTTACCTAGACCTTATATTATAATCTCGATTATAAATTAAATATATTATAGCGAGAACTATATATATTCCTACGTAGTAGGGCTACTAGTCTTATAATACTAGCCTCTATAATAATATTGCTAGGTAGTCTGTCTCTAAATATATTATTTAGACTAGTTGTAGCTAACTTATAAGAATATAACTAGTATAAACGCCTCCGTAGGTACTTATTATAATTTAGGCGCCTATAGACTATATTTATTTATAATAGTATACTAGTACAACCTATCTAGCTTCTTATTATTATTCTACTCCTAGCCTCTCTCGCTCTTCTATATATTCGGCGTTATTAGTCTATATAAAAAGCCTAGGACAGCTATAATATAGATCGATAGAGGTATCGAGTAATACTAAGATAGGATCGATTTAACGTAGTATATTACTACTACGAAGATAATAACTTATAGAATTATATTTTCTTACTATAGGCCCTTTACTTATAGCGCGTACTCTACTTATTATAGGTACTCCTTACTCTATCTATAGATATATTAATATATAGCGCGTTTGTAAGACAATTATTATATCGATACTAGGAGCTATAGTAATAATATAGTTACTTTAGAAATTGTAGCAACTACTATAAATTAGTATTATTATAGCGTTTAACCTATCTTAGGATTAGTCGGAGTTAATAGTAGTCGATAGGAGCTCTAGAAATTAATAAGTATTAATAGTAGTCGATAATAGTTAATACTAGATATTAGACTATTTAACGAATAGGTATATATTATTAGGTAATCTAAGCCTACTTTAGAAGTTATTATACTTAGAACGATTCGAGGTTTAGTAGCCGCTAACTATCTATATTTTAGCGACGGCTATCTATTATAGAAATTAGCTACATACCTAGGCGCGTAGGTATATAAGCCCTAGTAATCGAGGCATAGCTAGTTGTAAGCTATAGTAGGCTATACATATACTAAGATGTCTTAAAGTAGGCTAGAAGGCAAGTAGGCAATTTCTTATACTTATTATTACTTTCTTTCGTAAGGCTAATACCTCGATCTATACAATCTTACTTATAGTTAACTATAGTAGCCTTACTTAACGTTAAGGTCTTACTTCGACTATACTCTAGTTTATAATTATAAAAGATAGTAAGGTCTTATCTACTCCTTTTACTCTAGAACTTATAGCGTAAAATACTCGCTCGAGTAGTAGCCTATTCGATTTATTAGTGTTTACTATTAGACGCGCCGTACTTATAACTAGCGTTAGTAATAATAGTAGGACTATAGTATACTAGAACGCTTATACTACTACGACCTTTATATTAACTTTCGACTACTAGTCCTTCTTATACCTTATATCTACCTTTTTATATCCTACTATAGTACTACGTCTAGTAGTTAGTATGCCTTCTCGAATCTACTTAAGTTATAATCTTTAGTAGCCTATCGATAACTCCTAATAACCTTGCCCTATAGTACTTTGTTAGTATTACGAGATATGCTTCTCTACTACTTCGTATTACTTCTACTACTTCGTACTACTTTCGTATTACTACGGCTTTAGATATTAACTAAACTAACGCGATATAGCTCCTAGGTCCTTGTTTTTACTAGCTCGATATAGGTTCCTTGTTCCTACTAACTATATAGCTCGCGCTTAGATTAGGTTGTATTCTAGCCCCTTATAAATAGTGTCGTTTGATACTACCTCTACTAGAGATTTACTACCTTATACTCTATACGACTACTATTGCCTTAATAGCGGTTCTCTTACTAGCATCTATAGTCTATCTTCTAGAAGCGAATTATAAGCAAAGAGGCGATACTAGAATGTACGCCTAAAAAGTAGTCCCTTCGACATATATTCTAAGGTGTACGTAGTAAGCTACTCTGCTAGCGCAAGTAAGGTTTGTAGACTAGAGCGATAGCGAACGCCTACGCTAAGGTCACTCCCTTTCGACGCGAATACAAACCTTTATTGCTCTGAAATTGATATAAGGACATAGAGGGTCTATAGACTGCAACATACGGCCGGATTGGAAATTTGGGAAACTCCCGTTGCAGAGTCAACGTGGGCCCGTTTCCTCCACGTGGGCCCGTTGCGGACTCCACGTGCGCTCGTTACAGATCGGGCCCAACCGACTGGGACGAAGGCCGCATGTGTGAATCTTGCGGAGAAGCGGCCGAAATGCCGGGCGTCCCTAGTCAATGCGCCCCGCAGGAATTCTATCTGCAATTATCAAGTGAGGGGGGCACCCGCCCTCGTCGCGTAAGTAATTCCAACCATCTTATTGACATCTACTTCATGTTTCCTCTGCTTCCTTGCAAAGTCATCCGTCATCGGCCTTACGGCCACCTCACTGACATCGGGTGTCGGTCTTACTCAGCTCCTTTGACCTGGCAGTAGTAATGACTCTGTCCCTTGTCAACAGCGGTCGTGTAGGCGAGCTTGGCAGTCGCTCGACACTAGAAAGCCTAGTGCGCCTCGCCCTCTCCTCTTACCACCTTTCACTATGCGGCTGCTAACTTATGTAGTAGTCTCCACTTTGCCTCCACGAACCTACGAGCCTCGAGCTCAATATACGCCACCTCCGCTCGATCTCCGTCCTGCTAGCGAGCTGCAGGCTACGGTGCTATCTCTAAGCTTGGCTAGTCGATCCGGCTGCGATTCCGCCTTGACTACGCAGTTAGCCGACCTTACTCTAGCCCATTAAAGACACATAAGCCTTCGAATCCGACGACTCCTTCCCGAGTGCCAGTACTATTGTTTAGTTTAGGTCGAACATGTCTCCAAACCAAGGCCCAATCTCGAGGCTCGATCGACCTAGACACGTGACCTCGCAAGTCGTGGGCTTAAGGCTCTATCGGACGGCCTGCCTTAGCGAGGCGAGCAGTCTTGTCGCTGCCTAATCGCTCTTGGAAACTCTATATGAGCTGTGGCTCAGAGCCCGCGACTAGGGGCTGCTGCTGTGCTAACACTCCATCCGTGACACTGCCGCCAGGTGCATTCAGGAAGCTGCTCCAGCTGCGTGGATTATCAAGGTATAGTAGAAAGCACCTGACCGAAGTCTCACTTCAGCCTGCTCGCCTGCTACTATGTCTGTGTTGTCGCGGGAAACACTTTGACTACTTCTTGCTCGGTCTGTCTGGGCTAGCCCGAGCGAATAAGGAGAGCAGAATCCTGCGGGGCAAGAACTTCAAAGAGTGCGACGGGGGCTGAAACTTTGGGAAGCGGGAGCCGATCTGATGAGTAAGCGTGATTGAAGCTGAGGGCAAGAACGGCCTGTCTAGTCAGTACCTGCGACTTCTGTCGCCTGAACAGCGGAGCCTTCCTTTGTCGCCTGCTCCTGCTTCTGCACAGTGCTGCCTGAACGACGGTCGCCACAACAGCCGTGCCTTCTACGAATCCGTTACTACTACTTCCTGCACAGAGCTTACCGACATGCCAGGCGCATACTATCGGCTCCGTCGTCCGAGACTGCCACGTAGTCATTGTTATGTAGTCACGGCCAGGATCTTCCTTGCTACATGTACTCTCTCGGCGCGGGTGGGGAGGCCTAGCACGGACCTGAACGACGCGACAATGCTGGCGGTGCAGTCGTCGAGGCCCGGAACTCCTTGTCGTCTGAGCACCGCTGACTATGGGGCCGAACTTACCGTAATCGAGGCCTTCACCGACATTGCGATCCCCACCGCCTCGGTGCGCCGGTCGCGCCCGCGTGATTATTCTTCCACTTGCTGGGCTTGGTGGAAGCAGGCTCCGCGTCTTCGTCGAAGTCGAACACGTTCACATGCACACCTAAACGCGGATAACGAAGAGTCAAAAACCCTAGGCACCTGTTGATGTTCTCGAACCCCAAAGTCGCAGGGAGGTACGCCGAAAGCAAGCAGGTCGCGGACTCGTTAACGTCGAGCGACGAGAATCCCTGGACCAAGTTCAAGTCCGACGTGCTACTAGCGGAGATGCAGGAGATAATCGTTGACCTGGGCGGCAACGTGCTGGCGTACGAGCGCATGAACCGCGGCGATCACCACCTCGCTATCCACGGGCGAGCACCAGAACGCACGACACTATTAGCACCGTCTTGTCGAGCTAAGGTGGCGTCTGGACGTCCCAGTCCCACCGATGCGGCGCGATGATCGAGCTGATTTTCGAGACGATATTCTCCATCAAAAACTAGCGCTCGAAGGTGGGCCTCGAGTTGCACTTCTCTAACAGCGACACGCGTGTACCACCATCGCCTCGTCACGCGGCAGGTCCGTCGACGTGTACCGACCTCCGACCTAGTTAGGTGGGCGCACATCTGTAGGACGTCACGTACAAGACTCTCCTCGGCTCCTCGAATCGAAGCAGCATTGTCCTTATAAACGCGCAGAAGCGCACCGAGGTCTTAGATCAGACCCATCCAGCGCGCTGGAATGGACGTGGTAATCCGGCAATTATCTCATAGGCTTCTTCAACTACGCATCCGAGCGAACGCACACGTCCGAGGATCTGACCGCACACCTTCACGACCAGGCATTACCTTTGTGAGCCTGTATACCCGAGCATCGAGGCGCTTAGTATCACGATTTCTAGGTCGCACGAGCCATACAGAGCGGGAGTGACATGGCATGGCGAGTGCGATGGCGCGATCGTGACATAGGACAATAGTGCGCGTGATATGTGCGATGACAACGGGCGTCGCATGCGGTGGCGAACGTCGCATACGGTGGCGAGCGTCGTATACGACGGCGAGTGCGATGGCGAGCGTGGCATACGAAGCCTAGTCACGTGGTACAACGACGTAGGCAGGATGTGCTACGACTGCTAGACGGCGTCCGACTATCTTAAGCTCGCAGCCGCCGTTATAGGCGACCCGGATGTAGTTATAAGCACAATCCCGCGCTCGATGGAGCTTCCCAAGGAGATCCCTTAACCGGCATCGCGGTTGTGATTATAGACATGGGGTCGATCACCTCTAGCTCCTCCTAGTAGCGCTCGAAGGCGGACTGACAGTCGGTGCTGTCCCCCCTCATAATGGAGCTGGCAGCCACAGGCTTAATCGTCCATAAGGTCCTCACTGTTTACGGGCACTCCCACCAGCTTTATGCCGACCTGAATCTGCCCATAACTAGCTACGGGATGCCCCTCTGCCTGAACGCCTTGGACAAGAACTCAGACGCCAACATGGGCGAGAGCTCGGCCTCGCTATCCCTCTCTTGCTGCGCGCGCCCGACCGCCGTCTTAGACACATTCCTGCCCGCGTTCGTCTCCTCGCTTGTAGCAGGACCTGTGCCTGATCCCGGACGTGGGCGTTATAAGTGCACATCGAGTTGCAGTCTCTACGACAGGTGCCTGATCCCAGACATGGCTAGCAGCAGGAAGACGGGACTAAGGCCAGGATTGACGCCTCGCACATAAATGAGGGCGTAGTCTCGAAGCTGCATAAGATGCAGACCATCAGCATGGGGTGCGACCACAAGGCGAACAGGACGAGGTATGTAATCGGGTACGAGAGGACGCCCGAGAACTGGGGCAAGATCCCAACCTGGATCGGACCTAGGCAGGACCTAGTCTTATGCACGTTCATATCCAGCCTCCTAACGATGATCGAGGTACCTCCAGCGATAATATACGACGCTAGGCCCAACGTCGACCGTGTGCGACTTCATGTTGTCGATCAAGCACATGAGCCTAGTTATAATCATCTTTAAGCTCCTTTTCGGATCGGCGGGTAGGGTCACGGGCGTAGACATGCACCTGTGCGAAATGGGCATGTGGCTGGTAGGCGGGTCTAGGGACGGTCGAGGCTACGTACTCGGACGCATATTGGACTTCGACAGCATTAGGAGCCTACTTAGCAACACGGACGTATTCGTGTGTATAACCACGAGTAGGTGCAAGTTCGAGTACTCGATCCCAGTCCTGGACATGATCAAGGCTAGGGACATGGTGCAGGAGCTCGTTCTAGGTCGGACCCGAGCCCGAACTTTGTGAGGATCATCGTGCGCCACCCTACGGGCAATCATGATCAGACCTATAAACCTGGGCGGGATGTGCATCAAATGCAGGATAGTACCCATAGCCGCGTCTAAGATCGCATTCGTAACTGGCATCAACTCGGAGGACAGAGCCGCGACCTAGTCGAGGACTGGAGCAAGAGCTTCGCTATAACTATTACCAAGGTCGCATACGAGTACCTCGTCCTGACCTAGATCATGTCCATTAACAACAACGTGATTGCAGCCTTGAAGAGGGTTAGTAACAAGCCCGTGTAGGAGGGGCAGCACCACCGACTCGATCCTGATCAACTTCTTAAAGCTAAGCACTCTCGCGGCTATGTACGAGTAGCTAGCTATACGCAGTCACGCTCTCGATCTAGCGCAACCTCCCGAACCCACCCTACCACGAGCCTGTGTTCGTGCTTATATAGATAATGTCGGCCGAGAACCACGACATAAACTACTTCTCGATCAAGTGGCCGGATGCGAACTCGAACACATTCGTGCACCTGTGGTCGATTATAGACAGGATAAGGATCGTACTCAAGTCGGACGACAAGGACTAGCTTATAGGCCCGAGGGACACTATAGGCTACTCCACCTTCCTAAACATGCCTAGGGCTGCGGACGAGTACCTCCACCCTAGCGAGTCTATAGTCCCGCCCTAGAGCGAATTTTTTTAGCGCTATTATAAGCACGAACAGGGACTACGACTCGAATTTCTCCTTTATAATGTCGCTAATACAGTCTAGGCCTAGGCGCATAATCGATCCTAGCGAGATAGCTATACGCAACCTCGAGGCTATATCCGATAGTAAGATGTCGACTAAGAGTAGTAACAAGGACTAAAACTCGCGGGTCAGCTCCCTACCTCTTATAGGTTCGTGCTATCGAACATCTCTGTGTCCTTTATTAAGTGCGCTATTAGGGCTATAAATATATTCGTAAATAATTCTATCTCGTTATCTCTAATTATAGACGCTACAAGTTCCTCGACTTAAATATAGGCGAGGGCGTATGTCTATACGTATCTAGGTTCGGTATTATAAACATATCCTTAGGCTTAGACTTAAGTAAAGCTATCTTTATAGTCTTTATCTTAACCTCGAGCTTATTAATCCTCTAGACTAGGCCTACCGCCGCCGCTAAGATTATAGTTATTAGTAAGCTTATTTTAACTATCTTACTATACAACTTATATTCCTAAGCGGCATTCTAATTAGCTATTAAAAATATAAGTTTATGTAACGTAGGAAACTATAGATCTTCTACTAAGCCTTAGTAAGCGTAGTTAGTTATTATATAAGGCTATATTAAATAAGAATTTAAGTAGCATACTTATTAAATAAGAAATAAAAACCTCTATTATAGTAGATAGCAGATATAGCTATTTATATTAGCTTATAAAGAGGCCTTATACGTATATAGGGACTATATAAACAAGGTAGCGTTATAGCGGAGATAATAGACTCCTATCTATATAGATTAGTAATCTTAGAGAAGGGACAGAGATTTCTCCCTCTAAGAGAAACTCTCTCTTATAGAAGAACCTCCCTTCTCTTAGACTTCTATCTAGCCCCTCTTATACTAGAGGTAAGTCCGATAGAGAATCTAATCTCTTTCGACTACCTATAGTCTATAAGAAGTAAGAGGTAGGGGACTACCTCTGAGGGCTATAGGTAGACTACCTATAGTATAGTAAGATCCTTCCTTCTACCGAACTACTAGTAGAATATAGGTAGTATATATATATATTATCTCCTTATAGACTACCTATAGTATAGACCTAAAGGACCCTCTAAGCCTAAGTCTTATAGGCGCCTCCTTCCTACGCTAATATCCTAATAGTAAGGTATTATAACTTATATTACGTGTCTTACTCTATATACTATTATAAATATAGAATAGAACTTTATAGAAGGTCCTCTATAGTAACTAGCCTAAATAGGTAGTTACGCGTTATTATAGTAATACTTTAGCGCTAAATTACTAGCGTTAATATTAGATTTTTCTCTTTAGTTAACTACTAACTACTCTTTTACTAAGTACTCTCTCTCTAAGATCTTCTTTATTAATTAAAGTCCTATATCTATATATAGTCTATAATTACCTTCTCTATCTATATAACCTCCTACAATCTATCTATAATACTAGGCTTCTATAGTAGTAGTACTACTATTATTAGTACGTATACGACTAATATTAGTACTAATAAGATATACTAATTCTATACTATAGCCTCCTAGAATAATATACCTATTCTCTTTATCTTCTATATAATATATATTAAGAGCGTTACTATTAGCTACCTATATAAGAAGCCTAATAACTACGCTTATAGCTACTATACTAAAAGTAAGAAGAGTTTCTATAAGATTATAAGTTGTCTGCTTTAACTACCTATAGTCTATAGGTAGTAGCAAATTATTCTAGATCTTCTCTCTTCTCTAAAGCTATCTTAATAAGATCTATAATATATATATTATATACGTTAAGCTCTATAAGTAGCGCGGCGTTAATATTAGTAATATAGATATAGTCTGCGGTAATAGAGTTATATTAGCGGCTACTATTAAGCTCCGCTATATATAGTTAACTCTTAACTAGGTAATAGCTACTTATAAGTAGGATCTTAAGTATAAGGTTAAGTATTACTTATATTCTACTTACTACCTATATACTAATAAGGAGTACTATTATATTAAGAATAAGGAGAGGCGCTATAAGCGAGATATAGACGTTAAATTAACTCCTATTATAATATAGATAATAGGTAATATAGCTATAAGTAGACTACCTATAGTATAATATATATTTCTTTCGCTAATAGTCTACTATAGAATATAGATAATATTTAATCTACTACTCCTTATAGACGCGCCCTACTAGTAGCTAATACTCTTTCTAGTCGCCTCTCCTATATAAGGATCTCTAGTAGTTTCTATTATCGCCTATACTATTACTCTAGTAGTAGCTATAAGTATAACCTAGTTATACTTAATACTAATATCGAGCTAAGTAAGTATAATAGTAATAACTCTACTAACCTAGATACTAAGATAGAGCCTATTAACCTTATAGACCGCTTTAAGGCCGCCGCCTATAAGCTAACTAGAGTTACTAGCGCTAGTAAGCTAAGGAAGGTAGTGCGTATTAATAATATACTATCTAAGAGCTATAAGCGCTAGGAGTATAGCCTCTTACTAGAGTATATCTCTTACTCTACTTATTATATCTACTAGTAGTCTAGTTAAGCTAAGATGCTATTTAAGGTAGGCTATACTCTAGACTAGGTCTATAACCTATCTAGTAGCAAAGCTAAGAATATCTTAATATAGCTAATAGCTAATAATAATATACTATCGAAGAAGTCCTAGGCCTCTACTAAGAAGAAGGCTATTATTAAGATCTCTAGCGACAAGTAGTCGGATAGCCCTACTAGTAAAAATAACTTTATACGCGATGTCCTACGTAAGTCCTCTATAAAGAATAAGAGGTATACTATTACTATCCTCGATCTAGTATAAAGTAACATCTTACCTTTATCTAAGAATATAGGTATATTCGATATATAGCCTATATTAGCTTATAGGCTAGAAGATGTTTAGATTACTAGAAGTTAGACTACTAACGTATTAATAACTCCTATTAGTACTTATTACCTCTATAAGTACTATAAGCGCTCCCTCGACGTAGCCTCTACTATAACTAACCTAGCTTCTCTACCTAAGACCTCCTCTAGTCCGCCTATAGTAACTACTATAACTATATATCTATAGATAGCTACGCTAGCTAATAATACTACTCCTAGTCTAGTATAGGTCCCTAGTACACTAAAAACTACTATAGCCTTTACTACTACTTTAGTAGTAGGTACTACTACTACTATATTAGCGGTATAGTACTTTAGCTTCGGCCTATAAGAGTAGAGAGTATTAAGAGCGAGATATATAAGGCGTCGAGGTAGCGGTAGTCCGCCTATAGTTAGTAGCTTACTTTACTAATAGTAGACTAGTATAGCTACCTTATTATATTAGTATAGTATTAGGTTTTTTAGGATTAATAGAGGAGTAAATAAAAAGCGTTATTTTAATATTACTTACTATTCTTTCTTATTCCTATCTGCCTATAGTTCGATAAAGACTCCTACTATTCCTATAAAAGCTTATCTATCTCCTTAAAGTCCTCTATACTTTACTATATATTATTCTACTTATTATAATTCTTCTATTATAATAGGTATTCTCTCTTACCCTTCCTTACGCGCTTATCTAAGATTCTTTCGACCTCCTATAGCTCTTTGCTATTAGGTATAATCTTAGGTATAGCGATATTTATTAAAGGTTCGCTATTACGCTTCTCGAAAGGTTTAAGGAGTAATATATAGAATACGTTATAGATTTAGTATAAGACTAGAAGGCGAAGGTAGTAGGCTTATTACCTATTAGGTTCCTTAACTATAAATAGACTAATAAACTTAGTAGATATCTTCTTACTTAGCTATAATAGCTTTAGGTTCTTAGAGCTAAGAAGAATAAGATCTCCTAGCCGAAATGTTAATAGAAGATACTTCTTATCGTACTACTTACGCTACTACTCTTAGGCCTTATAGAGGTACTCTACTATAAGTTCTCGAGACTTATATATTATCTCCGCCCTCGAAGATATAGCTAGCGCCTCCCTCTTATAATATACGTCCTTATATATAGCCTACCTTAGATACTTACTAAGTACTAATTTAAATAGGCTTATACTAGTACTAGAGTAGGGCGTATTATTATACGCAAACTCTATAAATAGTAATAACTAGAGCTAATTATCCTAGTTATTATTTATAAAATATTATAAGAATATTTCTAGAGTCTAATTTTACTACTCTATTTAGCTATCTATCTAAGGGTAGTATATAGTACTAAGTCTACCCTCTATCTAATAATAGAAGCAGATCTTAGTCTATAGCTTAGAAGTAAATAGAAAGCTATAGTCGCTAACAATTCCTTTAAGAAAGCTAAACTTCGTCGCGATATTCTTAATAAACGTATTAGCAAACTATTCTATATTCTAAGTACTCTATATAGTAATATATATTACTATCTTAGACATCCTATCTATAATTACTAGTATTATATTATATATAATACCTTTAGACTTTACTAGAAGTAGACTAGTTATAAAGTCTAAACTAATCTCCTCCTAAATATCTTTAGGAATTAGTAATAGCGTAAGCTCGCTATATAGTAGATACTAGCTAGGTTTCGATCTCTAATATACTATATAGGATTTAATATAGCTCTTTATATTAGATTCTAATTTAGGCTAGTATAGCGTTCTCTAAATTAGCTATAATGTCTTATTAGCGCTAAAATAGCCTATAAGTATAGAGTTATAGAATGTTACTAGGATCTTGTTCTATATTATAGGTTTATTAGGAACAAAGAGCCTTCTATAAAACTATAATAGATTATTCTTATTAAAACGCTATAAATTAGCGCGCCTAAGAGTAACTTGCCTATAGCTAGGTCTATTCTAGATCTAGGCTATAAATAGATCCTTTTCCTATAATATTATAATTACCTATATAAACTTAGTATTAGTATTACCTAAACTAGTTTCGCTTATAAGTATAATACGTACTCGAGAGTATAGTATATAGTATAGATAAGTACTAGTACTAGCGTCTAAGAGAGACGCGTTATATATATTCGGTACTATTAGTAGTTCTTCGCTAGTATCTAAAATCTCTTTAGTTATAGTTCCTAAGCTACTCTCTTTAACTTGCGTTATACTAACTATTATCTCGATA
Source organism: Teratosphaeria viscida (assembly GCA_020826765.1). Lineage (NCBI taxonomy): Eukaryota > Fungi > Ascomycota > Dothideomycetes > Mycosphaerellales > Teratosphaeriaceae > Teratosphaeria > Teratosphaeria viscida. The sequence goes on from JAHESH010000102.1 coordinate 102,524, forward strand.
GTATTACTTACTAGCCTAAGCTTTTGCTAGAGAGTTAGGAGTAATATATTAATAGTATTATTCTCTATCTTATAATCTAGTCTCTACGAAGGACTATTAGTAGGATTAGAGATACCTAACTAGTAATAGATCTCGAAATCGAATTGTCCTAGATATACTACCTATCTAGCTTATTATAGATTAAGTCGCTAGATTGTTTAGATAGTCTTAAGGTTATTATAGTCTATATATACTTCGACTAGTAATAATACGCTAGCGAAGTAATACTACTAGGTGTTAAAGTAATAGATAATCGCTAATAGCTCCTAGTTATATATTTCCTAGTTCTACCTATAGTCTTATATCTTTCTAGATATAAGGGCGATAGGATGCTACTTACTATCTCTAAATAATTATAACAAGATTGCCAAGATACTAAAGTCTAATAAATCTATCTCTAGCTTAATCCTTTTAGTCGGATTAAAATAATAAAGAAGAAGCGATTCTTTAAAATGCTTCTTTACCTTCTTAAATAACCTTTAGGCCGCTTTAGTCTAATTAAAGTCTTAGTTGCCTTTTAATAAGTTAGTTATAGTAGCTATTTTCTTTATATAACCTTCGACTTAGAAGTTTGTAAAGCTAAGGAATCCTTAGAGCTCCTTAATTATTATTAGGCGAGGCTAATCTCGGATTGTTACTATCCTATCTAGATTAGCTACTATTCCTTCTCTCTTAATAATAAAGCCTAGGAACTTTACTAAATCTATAGCGAACTTATACTTCTTTAGATTATAGTATAGGCTCGCCTTCTAGAGGCGGTCTAGTACCTTCTTTACTATAACCTAGTACTCTTCTAAACTGTTAGAGTACGTATAGATAAGAATATTATCTAAATATATAACGTAGACGTTATCTAGGAGACCTAAAAGAGTATAGTTAATATACGCTTAGAAGGTTACTAGAGTATTAGTTAAGCTAAAGGGCATAATATAATATTAGAAATACTTGTACTATATATAGAATATAGTCTTCTACTTATTATCTTCGTAGATCTAGATATAGTAGTAGGCATCCTTTAGGTCTAGTAAGATAAAGTACTTTACGCTAATAAGTTAGTCTAGAGTTTCTTTAATAAGAGAGAGTAGATATCTATCCTTAATAGTAATATTATTTAAGGCTTAGTAGTCTATATATAAGCTTAGGTTACTATCTACCTTTAGAATAAATAAGAGAGGTACGCTAGTAAGACTAATACTATATTTAATCTATCCTACTATAAGCTCCTTCTTAAGATATTCTCGAAGGACTTCCTACTTATAGGCCGATAGTAGATATAGCAGTCTATAAGGAGGTTCCTTCCTATCTTCTAAATTAATAGTATAGTCGGTTACTTAGTAAGAAGGAAGTATACTAATAGCTTCGTTATTAAATAGGTCCTAGTAGGTATATAGCATATCTAGAATCCTTAGATCGATAGTAGTTTTAGTAATATATACCTTTAATAGACTATTAGTAGTATACTTAACTTACATCTAGCTAATATACTATACTAGCTACTTCTTATCTTTCTTTAGTATCTACGCTATAGCTTTAGTAGAAATAAAGTCTATATCTTCCTTAGTATACTCCTATTTCTAAGCATCCTAGCTATTTAAAATATTAATTATATAATACTTAAGAGTATAATAGCCTAAAAGGACTTCCTAATTAGCTATATCTATACTATATACGAGGATAGTCTTCTAATAAGCTTACTCTATATAATTAGTTATTATAAGCTATAACTTATATATACTATAGTACTTCTAGCTTTAGAAGTCTAGCTAGCTAATATCTAGAATCTAGGCTACGACCTTAGGAAGGTCGTATTTAACTATAATACGCTAGTCTAATAGTATAACTTGTCTATAGATATTAAACGTAATCCTTACTTCTAAATTGTTAGTAGGTAAGCTATATAGAGTATATAAGATATACTAGTCGCGGATAACTTCTTTACTCTCGAGTAGCTAGATAGTATTATTAGTACTCGAGTGTTTTTACCTAACTATTACTAATCTGCCTATAGCTAGACTTAAGATTTTTTTAGAATAATAGGAGTCTTATTTAGATTACTACCTAAATTGTTCTTATTCTTTAGATAATTATGCTAGATATAGCCCTTCTTGCTATACTTATAGTAATTTAACTTACTTATATCGCGTTTAGGTTTCTTAGATAGACTATTAGTAGTATAATCCTTCGACTTATCTTTATCTTTAGTAGAGGAAGCCTTTAGCGTAGGCTTCTTCTCTATAGGCTTCTTAGCTATCTTCTTCTTTAGAATGTTCTTTTCTAATCTAGAAGTAAGATCTACAAGCTTATCCTAGGTCGTAGGAGTAGCGTTATAGTTAATAATAGCCTTCTATAGCTCGTCTATAAGTCGAGTAAAGTAGTAGTATAGGAGCTGCTTCTTAGTATACTAAGGATCTATCTAGTTCTTAAGCTCCTCTATATATATAAGGAAGGCTCGAGCTATCTAGTCTAACTTCTACCTATAACCTATATACTTTATATAGGCTTAAAGGAGTCGATCCTCTAGGCTATCTAAGAGTTAGGCTAAGAAGTCCTTAAAATACTTCTAGATAATAGCTTAATACTCTTCTTCGCTCTTCGACTTCTATTATATCCTCTAATAGTCCTTCGGCGTATCTAAAAAATACTATATAGCCTAGGTTATCTACTAGAAGCCCTCCTTATAGAGATATAGAGCTTAGAGGAAAGCGATCTTATAATTAATAATAAAGTCTTCTAACTACTTAAAATTCTTCTCTTTATAATTAGTTAGCTCCTTAATAGTCTGCTTCGCTAAGGAGTATCTACCTATTAGTAGTCTATTAGCGGATCGCTTCTAGCTATAGTAGTCCTATAAGTTAGCCTATAGGCAAGTAATATCGGCTTAGAGCTAGAGTTCCTACTTATAATCTTAGAGCGTACGAACCTATCTATAGACTAATTCTTTATTATCTCCTTAATTAAAGCCTCCTAGCTCCTCCTTACCTTCTTAATACTTATTACATTTTCTAGGCTAACTTTGCCGACTAAGTAGTTAGTTATATACCTACTCGTCTTTTTCCTCGATCTCTTTAATAGTCCCTATCTACCCTAATAGACTAGTAGGACCTTATCCTTCTAGACCTATAGGCGGAGGCTAAGATCGAGTAAAGAGAGCTATTAGAGCCGCTACCCCGAAATAGATATAAAGATTACTCTATAAAGAGGCCTTATACGTATATAGGGACTATATAAATAAGGTAGGGTTATAGTAGAGATAATAGACCCCTATCTATATAGATTAGTAATCTTAGAGAAGAAAGAGAGATTTCTCCCTCTAAGAGAAACTCTCTCTTATAGAAGAACCTCCCTTCCCTTAGACTTTTGTCTAGCCTCTCTTATACTAGAGGTAGGTCTAATAGAGAATCTAATCTCTTTCGACCGCCTATAGTCTATAGGAAGTAAGGAGTAGAAGACTACCTCTTAGGGCTATAGGTAGACTACCTATAGTATAGTAAGATCCTTCCTTCTACTAAACTACTAGCGGACTGTAGGTAGTATACGTATATATTAACTCCTTATAGACCGCCTATAGTATAGACCTAAAGGACCCTCTAAGCCTAAGTCTTATATAGCTTCTAATATAAGAAGCTAAAGGCTAACTTTTACTAAAGATATATAATTATTATAAGCTATAGTAGCGCTAACGCTAATAGCGACATTAAGTTCTAGTTCTAGAGGCTATATTATAGAGAGTATAGAGTCTATAGGAGACTATAGCTAAGGGACCTTCTAGAGAGAAGATAGCTTCTAATAATTAATAAGTTTATACTATATTACTATCTTATACTTTATAATCCTTATAATAATATAGTAGCTTTAATTCGAAAGATTACTAGCCGAGGCTACTATCCTTTAGTACTAATTATTATTATATAACTAGTTCTCTAGTAGACTATACTAGGAGCTAACTAGATAGTAGCTAGTAGACGCCTTCTAGTCTAGATAAGGAACCGATAGATAATCGACGTAGATTATTTAGACTAGTTCTACCTAGATCTTTAATAACTATCTCTAGATAGTACTTAGACTATACTAAGTAAATACTATAATTACTTCTACCTCTATACTCTTAGGCAACTCTTAGGTAGAGGTACTTAGGAATAGAAGGATCGACGTTAAGACGTAGAAGTAACACTTATATAGAGACTATACTTACTTTAATATTTATCTACGACTTCTAGGTAAGGTTCGGCTAAGCTAGATTAGGTAAGGATCCCCGAAGCTAGAAGAGTCCTTACCTAGGAGACGACTATTCTATCTAATACCTCTCTCTTCTCTCTTCTATACTATCTTCCTTTATAATAATAATATAATACTTACTAGCTAGAGATAGTCGTTATAAGTAAAGCTAGAGATAGTCGTTATAAGTAATAGATACTCTAAGTAGTATACTAGCTCTATTATAACTCTTACTAGAATATTAGCATCTTAGTTTCTCTATAATAGATATAGATATTAAGCGAATTGCTTAATATATCGACTATTATATAGACGACGTTAAGAGATCTAGAGCCTTCTCAAACAAATACTATAGGGTAGAGAGGATTACTATTCTCTATAACTACTACTACCTAGAGGTATCTCGACTTAACTATCCTACCTCGGAGGACCTTAGATTAGTAGAGTTATAAGGGTTCCTAGGATAGTAGATTATCGATATCTCTAAACTTACTACTAGTATAAAAGCCTTAAGAAAGGTATTTAAGAGAGTTATTAATACTCTATACTACTAGTACTAGTAGTACTATCTAGTCTTCGACGAGACGCTAGAGAGAGTATAGCGCCTAATAGTCTCTACTAATAGGATACTAGTAGAGACCCCTATACTAGAGCGCTAGTAAGAGTATCCTATACTAGAACGCTAGTAAGAGTATCTTATACTAGAGTACTAGCTCTAGCTATAATAGTAAGGATAGCTATAGTAATAGGAATAGCTACGTTATCTAAGCCTAGCCTTATTATACTTACTATAGGCTCGTTTAGAGTTAGAGCTAGCCTCGATTATACTATAGAAAGGCGTAGAGTTAATTAGTCTGCTATTTATATATCTTAAGCTGTCGTCTAATTAGCTAAGGGACTCTATATAGATCTATATAGAGCTCTAATTAGTTCTAGCTTTAAACTTTATTCTCCCTACTCTACTTTCTTAGATAACACTCCTATCTACCCTTATATACGTATAAAACATTATATAATAGAATTAGTAAAGTATCTTTATATTATTTTCTAACTTTCGCTATATCTTTCTATAAAGTAGGAGAGATAGTATATATAGTTTCCTCTATCCTCCTATTCTACTTTCCTCCTACTAAAAGGACTCTATACTTTTTCCTAGTCTACTAAGCTTATATAGTCTAAAGACGTAATCTTATTAGCCGAAGGAAAAAGTCGTATTCTCTACTACGCTTCTAATTAATTCTCTAAATTAAACTCGATAATTCGACTACTATTCTCTATAGTATCCTATCTATTCTATCTTATATTACTTATATTACTCCTACCTACTACTTTATAGTTTCTTCTACTTTTCTTTCCTCTATTTTTCTATTATTCTACTCTCCTCCTACCTAAAAGACTCTATAATTCTTCTTAGTCTACTAAGCTTATATAGTCTAAAGACGTAATCTTATTAGCTAGAGGATATAGGCGTATTCTCTACTACGCCTCTAATTAATTCTATAAATTCGACTACTATAATTTGACTACTACCTTCTATCTACTACTCTTAGGTATTAAATAATACGTAACTAGGTAGGTATTATTACGTCTTCTTAATATCTAATTATTAGGACCTTATCCTAAGTATCTCTATATTATCTCGCTCTATCCCTACGTTATCTTCTTCTATTCTACTCTACCTAGAGTCTCTATTTAGACTACCTAGACTTTCTCCTTAATATATACTATTACTCCTAATCTTATAGTATTTATAGTATAAGTATTTATAGTATAAGAATAGAATATAATATATACTACTATATATATGCCCTTAGCCTCTAAGCCTTAGTATACCTCGAAGATAGCTGCCTATTACCTAGATACTAGACTAGATCTAGGCGCAAGTAGAATAGGAAGTAAGAAAGCGCGAGGCTAAGCGCGTATATTAAGCTAATTATACTATAGGCTCGTTTAGGGTTAGGGCTAGCTTTAATTATACTATAGAAAGGCGTAGAGTTAATTAGTCCGCTATTTGTATATCTTAAGCCGTCGTCTAATTAGCTAAGGGATTCTATACGGATCTATACGGAGCTCTAATTAGTTCTAGCTTCAAACTTTATTCTCTCTACTCTACTTTCTTAGATAACACTCCTATCTACCCTTATATATATATAAAACATTATATAATAGAATTAGTAGAGCATCTTTATATTATGTTCTAACTTTCGCTATATCTTTCTATAAAATAGGAGAGATAGTATATATAGTTTCTTCTACCCTCCTATTCTACTCTCCTCCTACTAAAAGGACTCTATACTTTTTCCTAGTCTACTAAGCTTATACGGTCTAAAGACGTAATCTTATTAGCTAAAGGACAAAGGCGTATTCTCTACTACGCCTCTAATTAATTCTCTAAATCAAACTCGACAATTCGACTACTATTCTCTATAGTGTCCTATCTATTCTATCTTATATTACTTGTGTTACTCCTACCTACTACCTTATAGTTTCTTCTACTTTCCTTTCTCCTACTTTTCTATTATTCTACTCTCCTCCTACCTAAAAGACTCTATACTTCTTCTTAGTCCGCTAAGCTTATATAGTCTAAAGACACAATCTTATTAGCTAGAGGATATAGGCGCATTCTCTACTACGCCTCTAATTAATTCTACAAAATCGACTACTATAATTCGACTACTACCTCCTACCTACTACTCTTAGGTATTAAATAATATATAACTAGGTAGGTATTATTACGTCTTCTTAATATCTAATTATTAGGACCTTATTCTAAGTATCCCTACGTTATTATCTTGCTTTACTCTACTCTACCTAGACTCTCTACCTAGACTACCTAGACTTTCCTCTTAATATATACTATTACTCCTAATCTTATAGTATTTGTAGTATAAGCATTTGTAGTATAAGAATAGAATACTATATATACTACTATATATATATCCTTAGCCTCTAAGCCTTAGTATACCTTAAAGATAGCCGCCTATTACCTAGATACTAGACTAGATCTAGGCGTAAGTAGAATAGGAAGTAAGAAAGCGTAAGGCCGAGCATATATATTAAGCTAATTATAGGAAGAAGTAGAAGGAGGAAGAGGAGTTAAAGGCCTTATAGCTCGAGCGTAACGCCGAATAATCTTAAAGTAATATAACTATTTGTAGTACCTAAATCCTATAGCGTAGCTAACTACTCTAGCCTCTTCTCCTAAAACTAATAATAAGCTCGAACGAGTCTTTATCTACTACTTACTTTACTTACTTATCTATTCGCCTACCTATTATTACTTACCTACCTATCTGCTCTTTACTCTCTGCGCCTAGATTAGTTAATAGAACCTAACCGCTACTAAAGCAAAGTAATATCGCTACTATTAATCTAGCGCTTATAGTAAGCGCCTCCTACTAGGTAGCGAGTCCTTATACGCTATATATTATACTAGCTACTATATAGCCCTTATAGTATAACTAAGACTCTATACTAAACCGACTACTTGTTATTATTAAACTATATTATAATTAAAAGCCTATTATACTATTATAGACTTATATACAAATCCCTCCTTAAATATAATACTATACTATATATATAGCTATTCCGTCGAACGATATTACTAGCTATATAAATAGTCCCTTACCTATAGAGCCTAAGGCCGAGCTACAGCCTACTTACGATAATAATACTTACTAACTATTATTACCTATTATAGCTATATTACTAAACTAAGAGATATTACCTAGTAGCTAAAGCTCTTACTACTAGGTACCGACTATAGAAGATAATAAAGACGAGGATACGATAATAGACTTACTCTATAATAATAGTATATAAGACGAGTATAGTATATAAGATAAGTATAGTATATAAGACAAGTATAGTAAATAAGAAGAGGACATATATTAATATAATAGTAGCCTAGTACCTAATAGGTTAAACGCGTAATATAGCGACTATAAGCTATATAATACCTAAACTATAATAGGTACGCTCTACCGCGAGATAAAACAAATTAAAACTACGCCTAGATTTTAGTTATTACTCCTTCGCTCCCTTAAACTATATGTTAGATTAAACTTAAAAAACAGGCTATTATTTTACTTCTTTTACTACGTCGAGTCTTATTA